>VZTH01002189.1:38216-68842 GCA_013397815.1 Aleadryas rufinucha
CGTTTGGTTCTTAGGTGGGCCCTGCTTGGCTGCACTGAAGAACCTTGCCTAAAATCAGCTTCCAAGTGGGAAAACAGATTTACACAGCTGTAAAACCAAAAGCACAGCGTTCTATTTTGGAACTTACTCCAACTCTAATTCCACACTGCTGCAAATATCCCTCATTTTACCCATTCATTTCCACTGCAGAATAACCACGGCCCAGAACTTCTGCTGGGCTTTATCAGACCTTATCTCCATCACCCTCTCCACTAGTTCAGAAGGATGTGACTGCAAGCAATTAACATTTTGATGCGCTTCACCACGCAATTGCCAGTCTTTATTTTCTTCCCATTAAAATCATTGGCTCAGTTTACAGCTGGCTTGGTTTTTAATCTGGTTTTTGCTATTCCTATGGTAATGGAATCCATTCAATTAACCCTCTGTTGGCTGGAGGGGAATACCAATCATTAAACAATGCCTATTTGCCCTGACAAGGTGTGGAGGGGGGGGTTGCTTTTTACTCTGTCAGGGGTAACAAATTTGAAATTTGATGCTGTCAGAACCCAATTTTGTGAGGAATCCAGGTAATTATTGGGTTTCACTTGGCTGTTGGTGTGGGGAACCTCTGTGTTAGGATGCTTGAATCCAAAAGAGACAGCTTGGCTTTGGGTTTGCATTTGATTGTTTGGGTTTGGTTTGGGGTTTTTTTTGGAGGGACGAGATGTAATATTTTGGAGGTTTGGGGTTGTTTTGGTTTGTGGTGGGGTTTTTTTTTTGTTTCTTTTGGATTTTTGGTGGGGGTTTGTTGGGTTTTGGGGATTTTTCTTTAATTGAATCAACTTTGTTTTGTGCAGCAAAAGAAGCCTGGAGAAAACATTTGAATTCTGCATCCCTGCATTGAGAGCAGATGAATAGCATGAAAGAATAGGACAGGAACCAGTGAACCTGAGGTAGACTTGAACTTTCTGGACTTCTTTTGTTGTAGGTTTCTTTTCATTACCATGGGAGGCATCTCACTGTTGGCCAGTGCTCCTGAACTCATAACAACCCCCCTGCATGGGCTCCGTCACAGCACTCAGGGGGAAGCAGACCTTTGTTAATGCTGCAAGGAAAATATCCATAGAATTTGACCAGGATAAGCAATCTTCCTGCCCAAGAGGGAAGGAGTCCCAGGAGGGGAATGCCAGCCCTGGGAGATGCCCAGTGTTGGGGCACAATTATTTGGGAATCACTGAGCATCCTTCACTGACTGCCACCCAACAGATCTTCTCTGGCTGCCTCCACATCCTGTTCCTTTCTTCCCAATCACTCCAAAAAGGATGGTGATCATGGCAAATGTCCCCTTTTCATCTTTAATAATTCTATTTTGCAGAGAAAGCAGATCTAGGGGCTCAAATATTCCGGCATGTGTTCATTCAATTGATGGACTTGATGATCTTGGAGGTCTTTTCCAGCTTTAATGATTCAATGATTCTATGAAAACAGTAATAGGGTGGATAGGAATAAATCTGCCCTGCCTGAAATCCTATTTTAAATCATGCTATGATCCACTGTTTTAGTAATCATGTGGAAATTATAGTATTTTTCCTGGGGAAGAAAAAAGCAACAAACTAATTAAGAAAATCGATAAGGTAACATACAATGCAAAATCAGTTTTGTTTACAAAGTCCTCAGGTTCCAGCAAACCTCAGTGCATAATTCACAGCAGCTTCACACTCAGACCCACCACACAACTGCTGTGTGTTTCAGGAGGAAAACACACCAAATGTTTCCTCTTTGCAAACCTCACAGAAATCTGGGGTGATTTTCAGTTTCACCACAAAACAGGAGACCCACACTCCCATGGTCTTGAATTTTGTGGTTGGAATATTTCATTGCCAGAGGGGGAATAAAAAAAAAAAAGGCTGAACAGCCTGTTCAATTAAAATCAATGGAAATTTTCCCAGGGACTTCAATGAAACTGAACGTGGGCACCAGATCTGTGAGGATGGCTGGAAATGGTCTGTGGAGAATTCCAAGGCAGGCAGCTTTGAACTGGATGGGAAATAAATGGGAAACCAAGTGCAAGTGGCTGCCAGTGAGGCTGTGATAAGGCAATGTGCAAACACTTCCTCTGATAGCCCTGGAATTAGCTGCAATTAAGTGTGGTTTTGATGAGGAACACATGGAATTTCCAGTTCATCACAGTGAGCGACGCTTGTGCAAAATGTCTGCAGCGAACTGTGACTCTCTGCAGGCGCTTCCTGAGGTTGGTGTGTGTGTACCAAGCCTGTGGAAATTCCAAATTTCAAAAAAACTGGAAGAAATTGGGACACACAGGAGTGAAATTTTTGCCAAATCAGAGTTTAATGAGAAACTGGAAATTGAGGAGGCATCAAAACCCTCTGTGAGAAACAGAAGGAAGAAATGTGGAGTGTCCCAAGCCATCACCTCTCTCAGGTGGATGCTGTTTTCAGGGCAATCCCTGAGCTCACCAGGTCTGTTTTCCTGTCATTTTCAGAATTATGCTCTGGTTCACTTAGTGCAAACATCAAGGATAACAATCAGGTGGATGCTGGAGCATTTACACACACCATAAAGCTGGTATCCATTGTAATACGGTACACACTGTAAATATGGTGCCAAAACAAAAAGATTTTCATATTTCTTCTCACTGTCCCTTCACTTCTCTTTCATCTCTGTTACTTTGGGGTAGGTGAGGTGGTGTTTTACCTCACTGCTTTAAAAACTGCTCTGTTTGCATGTTCCTGCTTAGGCAGTGCCTAACTTGGGGGTTAGTGTGGATCCCTTGAGGAATTTCCTAAAAGGTAACCTTAATTACTGTTACAGCTGTATGGAAATGTGCCTGCCCCTGGCAATGCAGGGGATGATGCTGAATGGTGACAACATTGTCCTCCACCTCCGGAGCATAATAACTCTTGATCTTTCCTACTTCAGCACGTGGAGGTGCTGAGCCTGTCTCTGAGTGTCCCTACATGTGCTTGCCCTCATCAATTATCTGTACAGAGCACTTTCACAGTGATTTTGCTTTAGGAAAAGACAAGAAGCACATGCACTTAATAACAGCTCCAACCCAGAACTGATCAGCAAAGCTGTCCTGGTTTTTAGTTTTTTTTTTTTTTACTTACAGAAAGTAAGTGAGCCGTGACATTTGCAAGTGGAATTTAATCTAAATTAAAGCAGGTGAAATATGCAGTGTGAATTAGTCCAGGAGTGGCTGGACAGTGCTGCTGGCAGGGCAGGAGAGGGAGAGCAGGGGGAGCTCACCCGGCTGCTGTAAGTGATTTCTGCCCTCGAGGTACTTGTCAGGAAATGCTGTCAGCTGGCTGCACCCTGCAATGACAGCATTTGTCTTCATTCCCCAAATAATGTGTGTGTGTGGGCACCTGTGTGTGCTTTAAAATGGGATAGAGAGAACTGCATTTCAGCTCACAAGTGGTAATTTTGTTCATTGTCAGGGTTTTCTGGATGAAGATTGCAACAAAAATGATGTTGCCTGAGCCCAGATTAAGCCTCAGGCAATCTGGAGCTGGGCTGTGACCACACACCAGCCAAGTCTGGGTTTAATGAACCTGCTGGCATCTCTGGATGTCCTGTGGGACCACCAGCTCTTCACTCTGTGCTGCTGAGACAAACTTCATGTGTGGTGGTGTTTCTATTCATGGGATGCTTTTTATTGAGCATGTTTGCTGGTTTGTATCTCTGTTTCTTTTTCCTTTGCCTTTCCTACCCATAGCAGTGCCTTTCCCTTGTTCCTGTTGTGCTGCAGGTGAGCCCTGATTAAACAGGGATTGATGCACAATTCCCTCACCATTACCCTGTACACTTTTGCATGTGGCAAATGTGTATTTTGGTTTAGCATCAGCTGCTGCAGTTCAAACTGCTCCAAAGGTGGGAGCATTTATTGCAGTCACGGTCTTGAAGGACTTCACATAACACTTAAATCTGCAAGTGGCAGAAGTGCTGGGGAGTGTGGAGTTTGGGTGTGTCACACATGGAAATCTGCATGTCTGTAGGGACAAAAACCTTCGTGAAAACACAGTTATTCTTTAGTAGAACTTAACTTGGGCAGCTGAATCTACCTGAACTGGAGTTGGGATGAGCCATATCCATGCTAGGCAGGTGTTTTAGTGAGGTTTTGTTTTTCAGACAGCCCTCACATGAAAATGATGAGTTAACAGCATTACCAGAATTTCGTGCCTTTGTGCCCACGATTTCATCTACAATTTATGGTGTGATCCAAACCCTGCAGCTGCTACAGGGAGGGAACTTTTGTTCCTGCCTCAGGAATTGCTCAGCATTTCCCTTTTGTAACTCAGCAGGGTGAAAACCACTGGGGGAACATTCTTTTATAAAGGGCTGGAGAGCAGCGTGGTCACTTTGGTTCCCCTCTGCAGGAAGGGAAGCAGGACCCCACATCTGCAGGGTGTTTTGGAGTTTTTGTAAAGCCCTTCCAACAGGAGAAGGTCGTGGAGGGTCCTCAGTGAAGATATTCAGGAGTATTATACAAAAATGCCTTTCAGGGATGTGCAATGAGGAGCTTGGTCCCGCTGCTTTGGCTCTGAGGTTACTCAAGTGAGTAAGAGCTCTGAGATTTAACTTCCTTGCTTTCAGTGGCAGTGCAATGGTATGTGTGTTTTGGCAGGAAATCCATGGAGGGACATTCAAAACAGGAACAATATTCCTAGACTGGAAATGTCTTGGTAATAATAATTTAAAAAAAAAATCTCCAAATAGAAAAGTAATAAATGATGATGCCCTAAAATTAAAAAAAAACACACATTTTTTGACAAATCTCTTCACCTAAGCCATGCAAGGTAGGTCTTTCTTGAGAGATACCCAGCATGAATGTCTTGACAGGAAACTGATTTTTCTCAGGAAATGTGGGTTGTCTTTTGAAAACCATGTTTTCAAAGTGTCTCAGATGATGTCACCCATTAAATTTGGCAAGCTGGCCCTGTAATTTCAATGCACTCCATGCACATCTTGCTTCTCGGAGATGTATCACTCACTCTTCCCCACTATTTGATTTTCCTTGGTGCAGAGGTGATCCCAAGGCAGATGTGAGGGTCATCCCTGTCTCAGGCAGTGTGGAAGACCACGGGCTGTGCTGCTGGGCTGGTTTGATTCCCTGCTTTTTTAGGGCAGGATAAGTTGCAGGTCTGCCTAAAAGGGTTGTGCCAATGGGGAAAATGAACATTGGTCACTTTTTCAAGATGGATGATAAATTACAGAATGAATTAATGGTTTGGGTTGGAAGGGACCTAAAGCTCATCCAGTGCCCCCCCCTGCCATGGCAGGGACACCTTCCACTGTGCCAGGCTGCTCCAAGCCCCGTCCAGCCTGGCCTTGGGCACTGCCAGGGATCCAGGGGCAGCCCCAGCTGCTCTGGGCATCCTGTGCCAGGGCCTCCCCACCCTCACAGGGAGGAATTTCTTCCCAATATCCCATCTAACTCTACTTCTAAACTCTTATGCCTTTCCTTTTCCACTGGGGATATTGTATAGGGTCCTGCTCAGAGCCAGAGTTCTCTGTAATGAATTTTAAAGACAAGGAGCTGGATCTCCCCTGGAGAAGAAGCTGAGCCTTCCTCAAAGAGGGAGCACACTGCAGGTTTTTCTTACACTTCCTTTACTCTGTATGAAAAGTCACAATTTTCTTCAAAGTTGCTGAGAAATTTATGGCCAAAGCTCCCAACCTCAAACATCTGATGGTGTGGGGATGAGACCAGGCTGAGTGTGTGCAGTGGGAAATCCCAGCACTGCACTCAGTCACACTTCACCAGTGCAATGCTCTGGGATTTCTTTAGCATGAGATTAACAAGAAATACTTCTAGAGAAGGAAAATCATCTGGTTCACAAAGCCCCAGCATTTGGCATCCCAACAATTTGTACTGATAGCTCCAGGCTGACTATATTTTTTCTTGACAATTTCTGCTGCTCAGCCCAAACTAGGAGATGTAATTTGTCTGTAGATTCATGGACAGAATGAAAAGTTGGCTTTTCATTTCCAAATGGCTCTCAGGGCTCCACAGAAGGACTCTTGCTGTGGTCTGGTGCAATGCTGTTCTTTTATCATCAGATCTGAGCTCTAAAACTCTTCATTATAAGAGGCATTGCTTGAATTCCATTTTCAGTGTTATTTATTGTTACTTCTAAAGTTATTATTTGGTGCATAACATTATTCCTCAGCCAGTCAGCGGGTCTGAACATGAAAATGTTAACATGCAAATTGCTGGTATCTGGCACTGAATATGTATGTTTGAAACCAAACTCTGCTACTTGTGAATAATCATTACTCTTAGCTCTAAAACCTCCAACTGTTTAAAAGACAAAGTTCATTAAGTTAATTACAATTTCTCCATGGCAAATCATCTTGTTGGCAAAGTCACTCTCTATGGGAAAGCAGAAAAGCTGCAATGTAATCAGATGCTGCTGCAGAAAGTGGTTTAAAAAAGCAAAATGATTGGAATTAGTGAATTTTTAAACTTAGGACAAAGGCAGTGTGTGCCTATCCCAGGTTCTCTGTCTTCCCTTTTGTCAAACAATTGATTTTTGTGTATTGTTTTTAAGTCAGCCACTACAATGGGTAATTCATCATCATTGGGAGATAGAAACTCCAGCAGTCTCCAAAAATAATTGAATTTTTCAGAAATTCTCTAAGGGGGTGAAAAATCCATAACAGCCATTAAATCCTGCTCTTTGTAGAAGGAATATGAAATATTACAATTATGTTCAAGAAGAAAAAAAACCCTCTTTAATTCTGGTTGCTGAATCTAGCAGGAATAATTCGGTGTTTTGTTATGCTACTCTGCAGTTTCAATGGAATTTGAATGGAAAAATGTGATAACACATATCAAAAGATGTCATTTATAAAGGGAGAGAGAAAGCTGTTTAGGAGTTCCAGACTGGTGAGTGCAGGAGATTGCAGCCCTGATCTGGAGCTGTGCTGGGATCTGCACACGAACTGGTGCTCCACAAATGAGGAAGCGTTTGGTGCCTGCCCTGTTCTGGCATTTCTGTGGGATCTTCATTTTTAGAACATCTCCAGATCTCCTTCTAACTCTGCCTGCCCAGCTGTGATTCCCAGGATTCACTGTGCAACTTCTGGCCATGGGAAGGAGAAATATCCACCTTGGAAACCCCATCTGCTCTTGGCAACATCACAGCACAGGAATGGCACCAAGAGCACGAGCAGGACCCGGGTTTGAGCTCTTTATCAAGGAGATGTTTCAAGGCAAGTAGTATCCAGAAGGTTTCCAAAGCACATGAGGGAATTAAGACAGCTTCTCCAAGGTATTTTGTTCCTTTCCTGGTAGCTGTAGGATTTGAGTTGCCCATCATCTTCAAAAATGGATCAAAATTTTTTATAATTCTGCTGTTTATCAGTAAGACTTGAGGTCTAGTGGTCATACACCATATATTAGCTGTCCAGGAGAGATAGCACAAACATCTGTGCTTATAAAGAGCTCACAGAGATTAGGAAAAGGATCCATGGTTTTGGAAATGGACTTACACTGGCATGGGTTAAATGGGAAAGGAAGCAGATATTGAGGAGTAAATAGAGCTGTGATAATTTATTACAAGCTGTTTTTTCTATATACATAATAACATGCTGTAAAGCAATAGATCATGTGAGATGAAGCCATAGCATGACAAGATGGATCATTTAAGATATTAAATGATGCTTTGCTGTGTACTGTTGTTATCCAAAGTCTATTAAAAAAGTATCGGACAGGATATTTTCTCCCATCACTCTCGTGGGCTTGGACCTGGCTTAGTAAATCCACTGCATCATTAGCTCCTGCCTGACTTCAGCTTTTAGAAGAGTTTACAGTTGTGAAACCACTTCATTGGAAATTGTCATTTTATTGGTGTGTATTAATGATAAAACCATTTGGGAACAAAGGAAGGAAGTGCCCATGCTGCATTATAGGAGCCATACCCAGATGTAGCAGGAAAATGGCTTTGTTTGAGTGTAGGTACAAAGATATGATTTTGTGTTGGCTCTTGAGATGCTTCCCCTGGCTGCTGTGGGGGTTTGCTTTCTCTCAAAGAGGGTGGAAACCCCAAACTCTGTGTGGGGCAGGGTGGGGACACAATGCAGGAGCCCTGCTGAGGGGTCTGCCTCAACTGAAGGACGAGCAGCTCCTTTTGAAGTCCTCTGGCAATGCTCCAGGCTTAGTTCTCAGTGTGAACACATCTTTAAAACAATGAATCCCAGAATGTTTCGGGTTGGAAGGGATGTTAAATCCCATCCCACTCCACCCCCTGCCATGGGCAGGGACACCTTCTGCTACCCCAGGTTGCTCCAAGCCCAATCCAACCTGGCCTTGGACACTTCCAGGGATGCAGCCAGAATATGCCAGAATATTTATTTTAATTTAAACTCAGACTTATTTCTGTGGTAGCCAAGAAAATATTCACTGAGTTTGACACTATCTGTCAGATTTTATCTGAACCTGTCCCTAACAGTGACTCCCAATTCTGCTTTGAGGGACTGTCACAAAGGAAGGGTCACTGAGTTGCCATCCTCGCTATCCCCCTTGGAGAAAGGGAAGAGTGACTGGCAGTAATACCCTTGGCTTTATGAAGTGGAAACATCTTTATTCACAAAGGGCAGTGGGATCATAAATTTGAGGCAGGGTTGATGGGGAGCTGGGCTATAACCCGAGGGGGGAAAGCACCGCTCACTTCCAGCCATCCAACACCCAGCTGAGCTTGGCTCTACGACAGTGAATCTTTGCTCTTAATTAAAGCCAGGAGCTCTTATTTTTGGCTTTTCCCAAATTTTTTTGAGGACTGTCTTGCACTTTCTTTTCCTGCCTCTTGTGTCCTGCGGCATTTCGTGTTTCTGAGGCGCATTATGAGAGGCGGGATTGTCTTCCACTGAAGAATTAACCACTAGCCTGGCTTGAAAGAAGGATATAGGATTTCATGGACCAGCGGGCTAATACGATGTGAAATCCTATTTTCCTATCATCCAAGTGTCTACAGAATTCCAAGTTAATGTACTTTCTATTACATGGTTGCCACCTGTTTATATTATCAGTAGTTTGAATATTTAAGCATGACACACTCCATTTCCTACCAATTTGTCTGTACTTCCAGAATGGATTCTCCCAGTGTTTCCATACTTAATTTTTTTTGTCTCCTTTTTCTCCCCAAAATGTGCATTGTGGCCTAGCATGACTACATTTAAATTTTCATTAAAAAATCATATAGTTCACAGCACAGATTTAATTGATCACACCCTTACCTGGTGTAAATCAACCCAGCAGCATTAATTCTAAGCAGATTTCTCACCAGCTGAGGAACCGCTCCTGTGGATTTTTGCGTTCTCAAAGCCGGGGAAGAGCAAATCTTCAAAAGCCATCTTTGAAGATGGCTCCCTTTTAGTTGAAAATCACATTTTGCCATCACATGCACACTTGGGGAACACCATAAATCTCACGTAAGCAGCCCCCGGTTCCAGTGCATACATTTAAATATCTGATGATGCCGGGGCCCGTGGAGCACAGCCGGGCGGGAGGGTGGGTGCGAGCGCCCCGACTCACACGGGGTCGTTGGATCATTCCCGCATCTGGACTAATAAATGGCAACTGCCGTTAATGGAGAACAATGGATCTCGGAACAAAGGGGAAAAATAGCGCATCTGCTGAGGGAAAGATGTGCCGAATACTGATGAGGAAAGAGATCTGGGAGTTGTTGGGGAAAATCTCTAAAGCATTCAGCTTAATGTGCAACTGCAGAGAAAAGGGCAAGCAGAACGCTGCCTTGTAGTGCTGGGGGAAGGCAATATAAATCAAAGCAGCTGCCTTTGTTTCCGTCAGGCGTTGTTTCGACATCGCCCAAAGAACTGAACTTTATTTGCTATTGGCCACTCTGGCTTCAGAAGAATGTATTTCTTACTGGAGGGGATTTGCCGTGCACTAAAGTAAATTACCATCTTCTGCATTTTAAGATAACGCAGGGGAAGAAACAGAACAAAAATCAGCTCATTAAGAAGTAAAGCGACCGCTCTGATTGGGGCAATTGTTGTCAGAGAAGTGCAGTCTACAACTTGACCTGAGGTTCAGTTTCAAGAAAAAGAGAGGATGTGGAAATATTACCCAAAACATGGTTAATTCAGATGGAGAAATAAGTGTTTTGTTGAAAATCTCATTTTGTGCAACTCTAAAATGATGTGAGTTATCGCTACAAAGGCAGAAAATGATAGAGAAAAATGTAACTGCTGGGGAATGAAAAACCCAGAATAATGAGCTCAGTGCTCTTATCTGCTTACCAGCATTTGGATTTTGTCGTGTTTTAATTTTACAAGATTCCAGGACCAAAGGAGGGACGATGCTTAACCCAAAACTTACAGCAGGACCTGCTGCAGCTTTTGGGGGCCGTTCTCTCAGCACTGCCATCGCAGTTCTTTGCATAGAGAAGTTGTTGATTCAGCCATAAATAATCCCTGCTGGTTGGAAACCTGGAGTGCAAAATTCCAGCTTGAATTCAGCCACAGGGGCTGTAAAATGAGACATAAATGAGGTGTTTTAAACAACAAGAATTTGTCCCCTCTATTCCTGCATTCAGTGGGGATATGGGAACCTAACACATTTTGTTACGGCCTCAAGTTCCTCCAGGGGAAATTTGGGTTAGATATTAGGAAAAATTTCTTCACTTAAAGGGCAGCCAGGCATTGAAACAGGCTGCTAGGGAAGTGGTGGAATCTCCCTCCCTGGAGGGATTTCACAAACATGTGGATGTGGCACTTGGGGACATGGGGCAGTGGTGGCCTGGGCAGTGCTGGGGGAGCGGTTGGACTTGATGATCTTAGAGGGCTTCTCCAGCTTTAATGATTCCTTGATTTTTATTGGATTGGAAAAAAAGATCTAAAACATTTATCTTCTTTTCTTCTTTATGCACTTTGAACTCCAACACCCTCCCGTGGGCTTGTTAAAAATCACCCTGCTTTCTCCAAAACCTTCCCCATACAAAGAAAACTGAAGGCAGGGCAGGACCAGCAGCTCTGAGCACCCTGTGTGGTTGTGCTGTGTTTGCAGTGGAGCTGTGACAGCTGCCCTGATGTGCTCCCTCATCCCTGGGTAACTTTTCACAGAATCCCAGGGTCATTTTAATTGGAAAAGACTTCCAGGATCATCCAGTCTAAGCTGTGCCCAATCCCCACCCTGTCCCCAGCCCAGAGCTCTGAGTGCCACCTCCAGCCCTTCCTTGGACACCTCCAGGGATGGGCACTCCAAACTTCCCTGGGCAGTTCCAAGGCCTGAACGCCCTTTCCATGGGGAAATTCCTGCTGATGTCCACCCTGAGCCTCCCCTGGCCCAGCCTGAGGCCGTTCCCTCTCCTCCTGTCCCTGTTCCCTGCCAGCACAGCCCGACCCCCCCGGCTGCCCCCTCCTGTCAGGGTGTTGTGCAGAGCCACAGGGTCCCCCCTGAGCCTCCTTTTCCCATTTTCCATTTCTATCCAGCCTCAAAACCTCTCAGAACAACTCGGTATCACCACCAGGGCACTTCTCACCTTCCTGTCCATCCATCCCCTGTCTCAATTTCTGACTCTGATGTATTATTTTTCAGTATTATTCCAATTGAAGTCAAACAACAAGAATAAATTAGAGAAGAGTGGTGAGCTGAACAGTTTTCACTTTAACAGTATTTTAATAATCAGCAAAGTCACCCATGTATAGTAATGATAAATTGCTTTGCTACAGGCAAATATAAACTTTACAAGTATAATAAATATTTCTGCTTGGCCAAGAAAACTGAAATACTGGAAACTGTTTAAATATGTACATCAAAATGAATGAAGATGAAAAACTGGGGAATATTTTAAAAATAGCTTATGTTTTTTTGTAAATTAAATCTCAACCTGTCTTTACAGAAACAGGGATTTGGGTCACTGATGTGTTTATGGTCTAGCTGAAATCAAGGAGATTTTGGCATCACATAGGTACAAAACTTGGATTTATTTCTTTTCATGCTGCTGTTATTGAGGTGGGATTAAAAGATTCAGGGTTATTTAAAAGAAATATGTCCATTTCAGATTTTTCAGCTAGAGATTTGCTTGTGGCACGCTATGTTGTTGAGTCAATAAACCCCACTTCTTTTCAAAGGAGAGCTCTTTTTTTGGAGAATTACAGATGTGATCCATATCAAAGGCAGTATTTGTTAGAGACAGAATGACATTTTTATAACAGCCCTGCAAATTTAGCTGTTAGAAGTTCCCACTTCCCATCAGCAGCCAAGGAATGAGGGAACTTAATCTTGTGGTACCAGGAATAGCCTGGTGTGAAAACACAGGTAACAAACCCAGAAAATGGTAATAGCTTTATTAGGTCCTTTAATACCAATCAGGGTGGGTTGGAATTCAACAGGGAGCAGAGGAAGAGTTTTGCCCCAGTTGAAATCTGGGATTCTGAGCTGGCTTCCAGCTCTGTTGTCAGTGCTTGTGACACCAGCCTCTCACTCATTCTGTAGAGGACATTTTCCAGCTTTATTCAGTTTTCTTTCCAAAGTTATTACATTTCTCTCCTGCTAAGAAACATCTAACTTCAGTCAGAGCATCCAGCTGCAACAGCCTGGTTTTCATCTGTCTCTGTTCCCCCTGGATATTGTCAGTCACTTCCATCTCAGCAATCCTTTATCTCAGACGTGTTTCATCCAGGCTTTCCCAATATTTTAAAGAGAGATGCAGTGTTTTATATGACTTCAGGATAAATGCCAGGGCGTTCCTGCATCTCCCTGTGTATGTTTCCAACGTGTTTTTCTTTTCACTGACTTGCATTGATTTTTCCTGTGCATATTTTGTTTTGCTTTGTTGGTAGAAGTGGTGGATGGGGAAAAAAGCTTTCCACTTTCTGCTTCTCTTTTTATTTCTTCATCACCTTTTCCCTTCTTTCTCTTTGCTTCCCAGCTCTGTCTCCACAGGAGTGACAAGGCACCGCTGAGGGTTGATATCACCAGTATTTGCACTTCCTCTGTGAGGGACAAATGTCAGGGAAACAGGTGCAGAATAATCTTCTGCCACACCATAATCCCCATTGTGAAAGACCTTTGCAAGGTCAAATTCTAACAAAGGATTTGTATATTTTCCAAATCTCGCCCTGGAGAAGAATGGCATCATTCAGCTTATCCTTAGGACAAGGAGAGCTGGAAATCTGAAGTTGACCTTTTGATCTCAACTGTAAGTTGGAAATAAAATCTTGCTGATTGTCTCCTCCAATTTTGTTTCATATTTCCTTCTGTGTGGGTAGGACTCCTGGAAGTGCAATTCCTGTCAGGAATAAGCAGCATTTTGTCTTTGCACCAAATAAAGGGAGGATGCTGTGCTGCAGGAGGGTTTTGGGCACCATTCTGGTTCACTGCCCTCTTCTCCTGACTTTTCAACTCTGCTGAATAATTGCACTCATTTCTGATTTGTGTGAACGCTGAGGACAAAAATCATTCTCTGAGACGCAGCAGCTTTCTAATTCCTGTGTGGCTGCTGGGTGGGTTTATAGCAGATAAGGCACTGAGAGCTGGGAGGATAAAAACGAGAGCAGGTTTGTGTGCTGGGGTCAGAGCTGGGAGCACGGGCTGACCCGTTTCCATGGCCCTTTTGGGGAGTCAGTGCTCAAACTGCAGCTCAAATTGACTTCAGTGCAGGAAGCAGCACGCTCAGGAGCCCAATATCCAAATAAAGATGATGAAAGGGAACACTGCAACCCTTTCACTCCCTCATTTTGTAAGAGTACACACAGACTCGAATCTTGATTGCCAGGGATGCTCAAGAGGTACTTACAGCACTATAAAATTGTCTGTGCACGTCATTGATGCTCATGGGATCAAACCAACTCCTGGTTCCTCCCTGGGCAGCCTGGAGGGGGCTGCAGGGTGAGCCAGGAGGCCCTGCCAGGTGTGGGGCAGTTTTGGTGACCTGATGCTGCCCCTTCCACCCAGTGGTCACAGCTCCCTCCTGCTCCGTGCCTGGTGAGAGGTGTAGGGAACCCCACTGCCCATCCTTAAGGGGATTTGGGTTTGGTTCACTCATTTGTCATGTGTGATTTACTAAGAACACAACATTTCTGTCAGAAACAGAAAATGATTTTATGAAGTTCCCACTTGCCATAAAACACAGGGAACTCTTTATTTTATTTCTTTATTTTTTCTTAGATGAGAACGGATCCCCGGATCCACTGCTCAGAAGGGAGGTGGGTCACACCCTGCTCTCTCTAGAAAGGCCTCTGATGAGTTTTCCAGTCGTTTTTCTGCTTGAAACACCCATTTTATTGCTCTTGCTGCCACAAACAGTGCTGGTATTCCTGCTGGGCACAGCACAAACCTTTCCTGACGGGGCAGTAAGAGATTGCCAGCAGAAGGGATTCACGAGCGCCACCCATGCTGGGAACACCTCGTGTCCGTGGTCTGTTTGCACAGGAGAATGGTGCAGGCAGTGGGGAGTAATTAGGATTGATTCCTGCTGTCTCAGTGGCACACATGGATTCTCCTATAATTGAGAGAGATTCCACTGATGGAATTGAGCTGATTAGGCTGAACAAAGTAATGTTGCATCCACATGCATCCTGCCTCCATGTAATTAGAATTGTTGGTCTTCCAAGAACAACTGGGAGCGAAACACTGGGAACTAAAGGATTCTGTTCACATTTAGGAGCACATGGTTCCTTCTCCCAAGCACTGCTGGTCTAAAAGGAAAATTAAAGGTGAGAACAGCAAGAGAGAAAGAAGGAGGTGAAGCATTTCACTGAGATTATGTCACAGGATGGTTGCTGTACTGGGTAGAATGGAAATGCCCAGGGTTTCTGCTCCTGCATTTTTCTCACTGTGTTACATTCAAAGGCTTTAAGCCACTGTATTACAGGCACCTTTTAATTTATATATTTTTTTAAGTCTCTCTGCCTTTAGAAGCAAAAATAAGTCTACTGGCTTGTAAAGGGGGACTGAAAAGGATGTCAAACACCCGTGCAGGTGCATCCATCCTGGCATGATGTCACCTTGCTTTGAAAATCAGCAAATTGCCAGTGCATCCATAATGGAAACACACAAAAGTTGATACTTATTTGCAATTCGCTGCCTGGGAAGATTCTAGAAAATCTCCTTTTTTTTTTTTTTTATTACCCTGAAGAGTGCTGGACAGTGTCCTCAGTCCTGGACAGGTGAAATCTCATTGTAAACCTCCTTTAGAAAAAGATTTTTTTTTTTTGTTCTTCATGATTTATTGAGGTATTTGAAAGGTTTATGGCAAAAGGAGCTCTGCCATCCCACATTTACATAAGCTTCTTATGTCAGACAATACCTTTGTTTGTTCCTGAATACACCATGTATTTTTCCTCCATGCTTAAATGTGGATTCAAGTTAGGGGATGATAAAAGCATTTGAAATTAAGCGGTTCCTGAGTTAACCAGAGCACCTTCTTTCAATTAGGCCTTCATACATTATAATAATCCCTATTTTGAGATTATTCCACTATGTAAATGGAAGATTATAAGTAAGAATGCTGAGAAAACCCCTCTCCCCCACACAATTAACAATTTATCCCCTGAATCTTTTCATGGAACACCTTTCAACCTACTTGGATCCAGTTCTGCCTTTACCTCACCAAGTCTCACAAATGTTGCACGCTGATGAAAGATTTCTGGGCACTGATTTTAAAACAGTTGGGTTTTGGAAATTTTTTCAGTCCTTATCAACACCAGGGCTTCAAAATTCAGGAGGATGAACTGTTAGAGCGAGATGTGCAGTGAGCAGCTGAAGGAAGGGTACAAGGCTCCCTGAGGACACTTTTGTTTGATCAGTATTTTCTGGAAAATGCTCACAACTGAATTCACCCTGAACAGAAAAAGGAGTTTACATGCCACACCACCTGTGTGTGTCTGTTTTGGTTCAAGATTGAGTGATAAAGGCAGAAATATTACTTGTTAGAGATACTACTTAGTAGTCCTGGCCTTTGAGAGCCCTGTGGAGGGGAATAATGCTCTGCAGCACCTTGGATTTCTGCTTTGCCAATTCATTTCTTCCCTGCATCCAACCAGCTTCTGCTGCAGCAGCTGCAGACTGGGGACTGTCTCTGCATCTCCCGAGTGGTGCACTGGATGTGTGAGGCTGGATGTGTTGGAGAGTGAGCTGCTGCCCTGCAGGAGGAAAATCCCCAGTGGATCCATGAAACTTGTTCAAGGTGAAGAGAGTTCCTCATGGAATCTGAGGGTGACTGTGTGTGAGGAAGACTGGAGGAAGCAGCACAAGCCATGGGGAGGGGATGAGACTTGGAGAGTGATTTTTTACACAGGCAGGTAGCGATGGATAACCGGGAATGGTTTTAAACTAAAAGGGAAGGGATTTGGATTGGAGGTTGGGAGGAAATTCCTCCCTGTGAGGATGGGGAGGCCCTGGCACAGGGTGCCCAGAGAAGCTGTGGCTGCCCCTGGATCCCTGGCAGTATCCAAGGCCAGGTTGGACGGGGCTTGGAGCAGCCTGGGATAGTGGAAGGTGTCCCTGCCCATGGCAGGGGGTGGCACTGGATGGGCTTTAAGGTCCCTTCCAACCCAACCCATTCTTGGATTCTCAGGCTCTGCTCTCTTCCAGGTGTCCTGCTGACCCAAGGACTGGCTGAGTGTCCCTGACATCAGCTGCAGAGGGACAGCAGGACATTTATCCCATGTCTTACAGGCAGGATCTTGGAAAGACTCAGGTCACTTTGTGCTCTCAGGGACACGAACAGCGCTGAAATCATGAAACACTGCACATCATAAAACACCTCCTTCACCTTGTGCACAGCTCTGCTTCCCCAGCCGTTGGTACTTTTTCTAAATATCTGTTTAATGTCAGCTTCATTTGTTTTAATTCACTCCAATATTGCAAACCAGCAGCAGCTGAAACACCTATTTCAGCAATTAGTGCCATCTTGCTCCTGCATGATAATCTTTTCTCCAGGCTGCTGCCAGCTCTGAGAAGTGGACTTAGAAGAGAACTGGCTCTCAGTTGAGTTCAGGGTAACTGGAAGCGATGTAGCCTTCAGGAGCAAATACTGATTGAAAAATATCATGTCATTTCATTTTCAGGTGGAGGGACAGACAGTAGAATTCCAGATTTCACCTTTTCTGCACTGAAATTTATTACTATTCCGTAATAAAAAGCTGGCTGTTCATCACAGGGCTTTGTTCTGTCCCTGTGCCCTAGTGACCTAATGCTTTTCTGCTGAATTCAGGAGTTATGGTCAAGTTCTCAGCTGGTCACACCAAACCCTTGTATCTTTTCCAGACTGAGAACACTGCTAGAGGAAAGAGTTTGTGTATCCTGTAGGGACAATCTTTGCAGAGAAAGGTCTTCTCTGTGTTCTGTTTTGTGCCCCCAGGACCACCCTGACACTGATGTCTATACTGAAGGTCTGATGAGTGTGGATTGATTTATCTGGGAAGTTCCCACACTGACTTTGCCCATGGAGCCTATCTCCTGTTCACAAGACTCCTTCCCCAAGACCTGTGTATCCGAAAGGGGGTTTGGTTTTATCAACCTCAGGCAGTGCAGAGCAGCACAAAACCAGCCTTGAAGAATCCAGCTTCACGTCAAAAGAATTTGTGTCAGCTAAAAACCCAGCATCATTTCACAGAGCTCAACGTGTGCTTGTGGTGCTTCCAAAAGAAATGATGTTCTTGTGTGTCACTGCAGCATCACTCAGGGCCTGGCCAGCCCTGGCCTGGTGACACATCTCATGGATTGCTCACATCCCTTGCTCCCAGTGTGTGACCTTTGCTGATTTGAATTTGGAGTTCTCACAGATGCATAAATGAACATCAGTACCTCGTGGCAGTCCATGCCAGCAGCCAGGCCACACTGGTGGTCCCACTGCTCTGGAGGAGCTCTGGCACCAGGAGAGGGCACCAGAAGCCCTGACTCTCTCCCAGTGTGGCCCAGGGCTGGAATAGGGGTGGAATTTCCTACAATCCAACCATTTCTCTCCCTTCATTCCCCTGTCCAGTGATGCCTCACTCTTTGACTTGGAAACACTGGGGCTTTACCCACGAGAGCCTGCAGCATCCTGAGCGAGTCAGATTTTCCTACAGGCATTACTGGGGGGACAAATATTCCTGTAGAGGCTGCCATTCCAGGCTGGCATTATCCAGTGCATTGATGAGCAGCTTTAGCAGGGAGCTGAAGATCTCCTGGGGAGGAGGAGGGAACTGCAGACAATCTCGCTCCTACCACAAAGGTGTGAGCTTCATCAGGGAAACAGCGCCGGGGAATTTGCCTCTCCTCTTTTCTCCTGTGGAGACCGTGTGAATTGGCTCGTGATGGCTTTGTTCTCTGCTCAAATCTTGCAATCTGATTTACAGCCTTTGAAGAGTCTGAGGCAAACTGTGCAGCTGAATAAAGAGGGAGGGAGCAGCGAGTGAACCAAGGGTGCTGGGGGGAGATGCAGAGAGGAGCTGCTCCATGGATGGAGTGCAGAGAAGGTGGGATAGAAAGCCCTTGGAGAGATAAATCATCTCTTTTGCCCATTTTGTAATCGGACACATTTTCCTGGCCTGCTCACACGAGTCCATGTGTCTGCCAGCTGCCTCTTGCAAGTTCACTCTGAAAGAAGTCATTGAGTCTCTCTGAGAAAACTGCCTTGGCTCACGGGCTCAGAACATCAGACTGACTCCACACAGGGCTGGAGCTCCAAAAAACCCAGGCTGATCTGCCAAGCAAGGAACTGGAAGCGGAGGTTTGGAGGATACGTTATCCCAGAGGAAATAACACACCTGGAATTATTATCTCCAGCCTTAGAGCACTCAGAGTTGCTGAATTTCCTCAGGTGTCCTTCTCCAAATCACCACTGTCATCCTGGCATGGGTTTACAGCTTCAGATCCTGCAACTTCAGGAAATGAATGAAATGAAATTTAAGAAAATGAAATGAATTGGAGAAACATAAGGAATGTCCTAGTGAAATGTGCACCAGGTGAAATTGTCTCTGGGTGTAACAAGGCGTCTCCTCAGGCAAAACCTCTGGCATTCTGCGGGGTGATGCTGCACATGCCCACAGGTGGTGACAGAATTCCCACCAGCAGGCTTTCCTATGGATATGGCCATCCTAGGAACGCCTCTGTGGTAGTGCTTTTGGCTCGCTGTGCTTATTTAATGTATCTCTAAAATAACATCCTCATCTTTATTCAGCTTTGAAGCTGCACAGAGGGATTCCCTGTCTACCTGCCCTCCTTGCACATCCAGGATTCAGGAGCTCAGCAGCCCTTGGACAGCCTGTTTCCATAACAACAGAGGAGAAAAAACCTGAGAAGTACTCAGTAACTGCATGCAGGGCTGGTTGGTGTGGCCTCCAGAGGGGCATCAGGCCTCCTGAACCCCCCCAGGCTGGGAGGAGACCCCAGAGAATTCCCTTCTCCTCCCACCTCCCTTGAAGGAAACTTGAGTTCTGTCGTGGTGGGAACTGGAACGAGCAGCTCAGCTCTGACTCTCACACGAGGGGCTGGTGCCTTTCAGCTCCATCAGTTAATTGTTATCCATTAGCCTTTTGCTGTGCATCCTCTTTCCCCCCTCTTCCCGAGGGCAACAATAGACTCAGTCCCCCTGTGCAGACTCTCCAGGGACCCCCTGCTCCCTGGGCACCCTGAGCTGCATTTAAGGAGCACCCAGGAGGTGTCTGGGAGCCCCAAGGACAAGCCTCCCTGGCCAGTGAGCCCTTCACAGTGCCATGGGCATCATGGAATCACAGAACAGAATCACAGATGGTGAAAAAAACCCCTTTAGTCTATAAAATACAGTTGTATTGCCAACATTCCCCATTCCACTGTCATTGTTTGTACCAGCCTCTGACTGATTTCTGCATTTTTGGATCTTGTCTCAGGAGTGAGCACACAGCCCACATAACACTGAACTCATGGTCATTACTGCAACAGAGATAATAATAAATTATTCTGCAAGCAAAACAAATCCTGTGCAAATTGGAGAGCAGAGATGCCTCCCTAGCAGCTTTAATTTAAAGCAGTTTGGTGCTTTTCTCCTGGCTCAGAAGTGACTTGCTCACTTAATGAGCAGAGGTCTCATTCTGATCAATTTGTCCCAGTTTCACAGGGGTATCACTCTGCTGCTCAGCAGCATCACTCCTGATTTATCCCAGCACTCAAAACATGCTCCTCTCTTACTCAGCTGTCTTCTTTTATTATTTCCAGCTTGTCTTTGCCCTTTCTGGCATCCATAACTCCAGAGGCACAAGTGAGAGCACTCACTCAGCACAGGTGAAAAGGCAGCTGCCAATTAAATCCCTGTAATTCTTTGTCATTCCCAGCCCAGACAGAGACCCTGGTGTGGGACCAATCCATTTATCTTCTCCTTGGGTCACACTCCAAGCCAATAACCTCATCAGTGTAAACACCCTTAAGCCTCCTTATCCTCTTCATCACAGTTTAAGCCATATTTTACTTTCTCTTGCCTTTTGCATGCTGAACTTGCAGTTTCTCCACTGCCTCGCCCCACTTATCCCACTGATTTGCAGTCACCCCACAGAGCAAATGGAAATCTCTGGCTTCCCACTTTTCCACCCAATTACCTCATTTTCTTTGGTGGACCAAAGCAGATTTTCTGGGAGACATATAAGCAAAGTTTCCCTGGTCATGAAGGGTGCCTAATGCTTAGGACAAAGATTAATTATTCATCCTGAAGGATAAATACTTGCCCTGAAACCATAGGGAAAACATTTCACCTGTTCTGTTGTCATGATCAGTCTCTAATGAGCTAATACACAACATATTTTAAAGAGACAACACAGTTCCTATCGAAAACTATTCCATTTTGAGCTACATTGGTCAATTAACATGTTAGGAACCATAACAGGTGCCCCCAGGGGTTATCTTGGCTTTATTACAGCAGTATTTAAACCCAGCCTTGGCTGAGTGGTCTGTGACCACATCTAGGCCTGGCTTAAAAGAGGTTTTGTCAGCACAGGGCTTGTCACAGCCCTCAAAACTCTCTCTGGAGATCCACAGCCGTAAATCTGCTGCAGCTTGCTCAGTGTTCTAAGTTCAAATAGCATCTTTTAATGAGAAAACATGAGTCAAAACACTGAGGTGTAAGTATTTCTCACAGGCTTTTCATTTTTTTGGGTTTTTTTCCCCCGTGTATGAATCACTGGCAGCATTCACACCTCCAGCCATTGCTTTGAATATTTCAGGGATTTTTTGTTTTTTTAATTTGAAGACATGATTTTTTAAAAAATTTTATTCTCTCTCAGCTGCTCGTGACAAACACAACTCCCTGCCCCATTTTACATTTCACTGTGGAACATGAAAAGTTTTCAAATGTTCCAGGTAAGTCAACACTGTCTTCTCCTCAAATACATAACCTGCTTGGAAATTGGAGTGTATTTCTAACTGTTCAGAGTTTTTTAACTAGCACTGCTAATATTTAATTAAAATTTAAATAATATTAGACATCAAACCATTCTCTTGTGCATTTCTCGTGCCATCAACACGTCACCTTTGGACCCGTGGTGACGCCTTTGCAGGCCCTGCTAGAGTGTCACCTAAGGGTGGCACAGTGACCCATCTGGGGGCATTCACACCTCCAGGCTGGCACCAGAAGAAGCTGAAACACCCCCAGATTTTGCCGACTCATTGATCTTTCAGCTCCTTGTGTCGAGAGCTCGGAGCTGTGCCAGAGAGCAGCGGTGACAGGAGAAATTAAATTCCAGCGCGTCCCTCTGCCCATCTGGAAACAGCAATTCAGGCTGCTTCCCATTGACCTCACAAGATTAATTGGCACTTGATAGCCTTTATATTCTAATTTTCCACCTAAGGGCCCTGTTGTGTTTCGACTGCTGGGCCTGCAGAAAGGCATCTTTGTGTGGAATTAAAACTTGTATGAGTGAAACAGCTCCGATCTGCTCATTTTGAAGGCTTATTTTGTCCTTTCATCCCTGATTACTCCAGCTTTGGACAGACAGGTTAGCTTATAAGGATTTCCTTTTTCTGTGGTTTGTGTCAGGGGTTTTTTGGCTTTACTTTTGCTGCAGCTGCATTATTTAACATCCTTCTCTTTATTTTCAGTCAGTTCAATCTCTTGGCAATAAGGGTGGAGGACAAATTGATTTTCAAGAAGTGCATAAGATTGTATCACTGACTATTGCAAGAAAGAAAATACAGTCCCTTAGTCCCTTACAAATTAGGAGATAATTAACAAGTGAATGCTGCAGCTATTTCGATTGGGATGAGATGTAGTCAGGTAGAAAAGGCAGAAAAAAGTAAAAGTTGGCAGAGTTTTTTGTTTTATTTATAATTTGAAAGAAAACGGTAACTTCACCCTTCCTGCTCCCCCTACCAAGAAAATGGGTAAGGCTTTTAATGTATTTTGGAAGGCACAGGGAAGGAAACTCATTCTAGCAAAGGTAAGAGAAATATAAACAGTTTGAGAGTTCAGAGCTTTACAGAGGACTGAATATCTCTGTCTGGAAACAGTTCCTTTCAGAAAAGTTCCTTTGGTACACTGGTGATCACTGTCATCCTGGGAAAATGATGCCTGGCTTGCATTCCTGCCCAGAGGTTGGGTGTTGGCATGGGGATTTCTTTCTCTGCTGGGTCTCTAAGGGATGTGTGCAACTCCTCAAGAGGGGAATGAGTGCAGGGCTGTGCCATGGACCTCAGAAGGGCTTGGTTCTGTCAGCAGGCAGGGAACACTCTGCAGAGGAGTTTATACCCAAATGCAGATGTATCGGATCTGCCATTTTTTAATCATTACCCATTTGTGTTACACGTGCATGTAGCTCCCAAAGGAGGCAGGACACTTCCAAAATGTCCTTTCTGTTGTGCATTTCACTGCTTCAGTGTGTTCTGCAGAGCCACTGCCAGAGAAACTCCTGTGAGCCCAGCAGAAAAGGCAAAGGTGGCAGAAGGACTGGGAAAGCAGTTTAACCAAAGCTGAAATCTGGGAGCTGTTAGAGCTGATAGAGACACTTAGAAAAGGATCCAGGATGAATTTCCAGCTGATGGAGAGTGTCAGAGCCAGATTAACTTCAAGGAGCTGGAATTCAGCTCAGCTTGGACTCCATGGAAACCCTAAATCATTAAATCAGTGTGTACCTTAGCACACCTCCAGGAGTCTAAACACAGGTGATTTCACAGGGGTTTCTCCCTGGTTTTGCTTCCCCTCCCTGCTGGAATTACCCAGACAAGGATGCATTTGTAGGATGAGATCAATCTACTTCTGCTGTTGATTTCTGAGGGAGCAAATGACCTCCTTGAGGAAATTTTGAAGCCCTCAAGCAGGATGTGGGCTGTTGGAATAGGATTTTTCCTGCTCCATCCCAGAGCTGGACTATGCAGCAGGAATAAGACGTGGAGTTTGCTACAGCTGCAGCCACTTCAGAGTTAGACAGAGCTCAAAACCAGTTTCCTTTTGCTGACAGGACTTGGATTAATGGGTTTCTTTTGAGGTCACCTTTGTGCATCCTTGGCTCATTCCAGGCCCCTCTTGGGCTGGACCTTGTGCTGAGTTGGGCTTTTGCCACTGCTGGGCATCAACCTTTGTGATCAACTGACAGGAACTTCTTATATTCTATGTCCCTGATTCAATCTTTTTTTCTTGAGCTAAAAAGTATTTTAAAGAAAAATGTCTTGGTTCATAATAGCCCATCACAAATGATTTACCACAATGAAGAAAAGTTTGGTAAAGGGTTAATTCAACTCCCTGCTTAGAAAAAAAAAAATCACAAAATACTAAAGTAACTGAGATTTTTTATACCTATTTCATGTCCTCTGCTCATCCAGATATGGATTTTGTAGCCCTCAAACAGACCAGGTTAAACCTTAACAGGGCTCTTAAATCCCTCTCAGACTTATGTCCCACTCAGAGTGTAGGATCTCCGTAGGGACCCCAATCCCATGACTTGCATTCCTTGTCCTTGCTCCATCCCATTGCATTTCCTGGATACTCTGGAAAAATCTCCTGCTTGCTCAAAGCCAGCTGACCAAGGGGTTAAAGTCACCCTGCACCACCTCATTTACTCTTAGGCTTGATCTGGAAGATTTGGAAGTATTTATCCTTTTAATTTAAATACTGAAAAAAAATTGCTAAGTATTGCCTGAACAGTCTATTGAAACTATTACTATATATTACCATTCTTTACAAATATAATTCTGAATATTTGGGTAATCCCCAGCATTTTAAGTCCTTACTTTCATTCTTGCAAGAATATAATTTTTCACCCACACTCATCATCCTGCCTTAGTAGCAACATTTCCAGTATTTACTGAGTGATTCTTTTTTTAATAAAATTTCTTGGGTTTCCATAACATGAATTTATATATATGTATAAAAGGTTGAAGGGTTTGCTTTTTTAACAGTTTTTTCCCAATTATTCTAGTTGATATTCCCATTACTAGTTTGTTTTTCTCATTGAATGTCTTGTCTGAAGGACACTGAAGAGGGATAAATCATTTATGTGCACTGTTACGTGACAATTGCCAATATTTTTAAAAGAAGCCTCATGTTGTTGGTCAAGCTATCACTTCCCTGCTTGCATAATAATTTTATATAACTGCTCATAGCCTGACTGTGCAAAAAAAAAATTGCTTTAATATCGAGTTATTTGTATGCTGTTTCTTCCCTAAGCCCTCTAGACTTCTATAACTTTGTCTGTCTGGTGGAATTCAAAAGCAGTCTGAGATGTAATTGGAAAATGTGCATCATAGCTTGTAGTATTTAGAGGCAAATTGTCTGGGCTGAAATTGCTGATGCAGGTGACCTATTGAACACCCTGCAGGCCACCAGTCCCATTAAATCGGTGAAGGAACGCAGGGAGCACCAACTGGTTCAGCAAAACCCCAGCTATTGTTTGGGGGGGGTTATGTGGATTTTAATGCAGGTTATTGTAATAAAATCAACTCCATGGATGTAAAAAATGGAAGAATACAAATGACAGCATTAGCCAAGACCACTGTTTGTCCCTGTCGTAGGAGATCAGGGCCATTTCTTCTTCTCTCATGAAAACCAAATGAAGCCCAAGGCAATCATCCTGTTCACGTGTCTGCACAGTTTGGGAGGGGGTCCCTGGTCATTCTGTTTTAGCTGTTTATGTTCAGAACTGTGCTTGGTTTCAAGGGTAGCTACAATAATTCTGTAAATGTTTGTTGTTGTTACAATCCAAACGAGTTTGATTCTCAGCTAAAAAGGTGCACAAACCATTTCTTTACAATCCTGGATTTTATTTTTTGTGTTACATCAGCGTAAGGTTTTTGCAGTAGAAATTCTGTGGAATATTTGTCAGTTGACCTTGACATGAAGGAAAAAAAAATATCCACAAAGCATTTCATTCAGCAGTTGGTGAGCAATAGGTCTCATCTACATCACTGGAAAAACACGACTGTGCTTATGGATTATCCAGGCAAAGGCTCCATTCTCCACATCCCACCTCCACACTGGGCAGGGATCACAACTGCGAGGACCTTGTTGCTGAGGTTTTGTCCAGTGAGTAGCAGCTTTTGTTCAGGAATAGGAAATCTTTATTCCTGGGCCCCTTTAATCTCTTCCACAAACGAATGAGATCGATGCCGTTGTCCTGACATGAGTCACGATTCCATTTCTCTAAATTTTGCCGTTTCCTCCTCCTGGGCTTCGTGCCAGTTCTGGCAGAGACCAAAGATGCATTTCCAGGCAGCTGTTTTTGTGAGGTGCACTCGCTTTTCCTACAAATGTCCTTGTTCCTCTGCATGGCAGAGCACTGGACAGGGGCTGCTCCTCCATCCTTCCCTGGGAGGGTGGTGAGGCCCTGGCACAGGGTGCCCAGAGCAGCTGGGGTTGCCCCTGGATCCCTGGCAGTGTCCAAGGCCAGGCTGGATGGGGCTTGGAGCAGCCTGGGACAGTGGAAGGTGTCCCTGACCACGGACTGGATGACCTTTAAGTCCCTTCCAACCCAAACCATCCTGTGATTCTATGGAAAATCAGGACTATTGTGTTGTGACACCACCGGAGCTCTAACCACCAAGACAGATCCTGTAACAAAGGTGAGGCCCAGTTTTGCCCCAGCTTGGGTCCAGGGAATCTTCAATTATTTTCTGCTGGGTGAAGTGTTGTCCAGAGCTCAGTCTGTCTGTTCTGCAGCAGAGTACAAACTTGTGTGGAGCTTTCTGGTCCAGCTGGGAATTAAACCTAAATCCCCATCTCCAGGCTGAGCTCTCTCATCTCCTGCTGTGCCTGTTTTTCAAGGAAAACAGACCACGACCTCCTTTTTTGATGGAAACATATGGAAATATGTGGTTGGCCGTAGGATACATGACTCAGCCTACTCTGTGAATTGTTTTCCATCCTGATCTTTGGAGCTGAACCTGTGGATGAACCCCCTTGCCTAACTAATCTTTCAGATGCACTGTGACATTAGTGCACTTATGTGTTGTGAGGTTGTTTGTTTTTCGGATTTGCTTTCAACCTCGACCTTGCTGCTTTCTCTCAAAAGCACTGTAGGAAACTAAGTGGAAAATAAGAACCAAATATTTCCCTGAATTTGAGCCTAAATCTCTTCGTGTTTGCACAGCAGACAGGCAGCTCGCTGTATTTTGGTGTCAGATTTGTTATTACGGATTAGATCAATTGTCTGGCTGCAGTAGCAACCCCCTCCCCTTGTAATGCACTTAGTCAGTTGTGAAATCATGGACTCAGTGGTGGGAAAACCAGAAAATTCTCCATAACCCCTCCAAGCAATCAATTTATGCCCTGAAGCATGAGATTTGATTACCATTGTTATTATCTTAGCTTGCGTAGTTACAAATGTTATTAGCAGTCATAAAATTATCCAGCCTTAAAAAAAATCTGATTAAGAAAAAATCCCAACATTTCACTCCAGGTTTTTCAAAGCCTGAATTCCTGGGATTGCTTCGAGCTGCGAAAAGTGGTAGTTCTTTAATTCACTTTAAATTTGCTGTCCTTTGATCATGTGGATTTCTCCTGCACTCTCATTAGGAAGGGATAGATGAGCATTTTCTGGCATGTCTGGAGTTTCTCTCTGGTGAAGACCCATCCAACTTTCAGCATTTCAAAGCTGAGTGTTGATGAGGTGTGCTCAGATCCATGTTCAATAAACCATCAGCAGGATGTTCATCCTCACCCTCTCTCTCATCTCTGTTTTTCCCTTTATGATTCAAATCTTTTGCTATGAACTCCAAGCTCCTAAAGCAGCTCAGTGCTTCTCGAGCTGCATCTCAGCTGGTACAACTTAAATACTCTAAAAATTCAAAAGTTAAGGAAAATACTACAGAATGTTGCAGCAAGGCATCATTTCAAAATTTAGATGGCATCAAGTCAATTATTTTAGCCACTTAATTTGTCCAGAACCAAAACAGATTCCCACTAGCTTATCCTATTTTTTAAAAAATCATTATCAAATTGTGGTTCTTGATATTCAAATACATTTCCATTTCTGCACATCGACCTATTCAGAAAATTACTGCATCTTTATTAACGAGCTCTGCTGATGGGATATGTGCTGGCAATTACAAGCAAATTAATTTTCTCCACAGAAAATGTGGCCAATCTGTTCTTTTGTCCTGAGTATTTCCTGTGTCTTAAATGGCATTTAGAGCAGGATTGGGAATCTTCTGAGCCTGCCACCAGACTCAAACTGGGTTTAAAATGGTGGGCGTGTCTTGAGGGAGAACATTCAGGGAATCAGGTAACAAGTTACAGCTGGGATTGGCAAAACACGCCTCTGTTCCTTCTGATTCCTTCAGACAATGCCTGAGATAAATATTCTGAGGGGCTTTTCTCACACTTGATTTCAGACAATATTACACATTTAATGTGTATTTTAAATATGTGATCAGTAGCAACTTAGAGAGAATTAATTTTGTCCAGTGTTTCCAGCAGTGTTGCTCTCTCATTCTCACATCAAGCAGAGGGTCTTATGAAAAGGCCCCTTGATTTTCAGCAGGAAATCCCAAAATAAAGAGCAGTTTTGTGAGACACGGAGAGGACCACACTGAGCTTCTCTGTCTTTATTGTTGTTTGGTGCAGCCTTAAGTGTGACGACATTTGCCCCATTTCATTGCCCAGTGAAATGTGAAGCATGATTGATTTTGTCTATCTACACTTAAGGCAAACCCAGTTCTCAAATAGATTTAGTTAGTGCTGTGTTATTATCATTAACAGGAACACATTTTATTTTGCAAGTGATCAGCAGCTCTGGGTAAGCTGCTGTATTTTGGCTTTTCCATCAGCTGGCTTCCTAGTGGAAGAAAAACATTGAGCACGATTCTGTGTGAAAAATTAAAACCATTTAATGTTTTCCATGGCCTGAAACCTGAACATGGGAGAAGACCTTGGGAAAATCATATTGACAGAGAGGATCTAAAAGTTGGGGCAGCTAAGCAGGGAAATGAAGGTCTAAGGGGTGGCTGCATTCTGCCAGCCCAGCTTCCCTCTGTGGCACAGGGATGTGGGGATGTAGGGAGTGCTCTCCCTGGGAAGTTGACTTTGGCAGCAGCCCTGCCTCAAGCAGTCTCTGGAGGTAATTAAATTGGTGTCTCTCTTCTTCATGTCAGAGCCCTGCAAAAATCAACCTGGAAACTCCTGGAAGTGCTGAGGCATCCCGGGTGGAACTCAGTGTTGGCTGGGGAGGATGAGAATCACTGTCCCCGTTTTTCATCCTGCTGGCAATGGCAGGAGAGGCAATGCCAGCTCCCCCTGGCTTTCCCAGCTCTCTTATCTCTGCTCCCAGACAAGCAGCTTCCCACCCTCGGCATTTCCAGCTCTTGCCAAGGCTCCAGTGAATCTCCAGTCACCTCTGGATTGGAGTGGATCTCGTTGGTACGGCATCAAATGGCTTTTCAATCCGTGGGCAGCCCTCACACATTCCTCTGGAGCTCCCTCCCTGTCCATTTACTTCCCGAGTTTCCGCTCACAGGGCACAGGCCTGTTGCTTAGCTGTTGGTTGCTTTGGGGAGCAATGTGCTGTAAATATAACATTTTACTGTCTTCAGATGGAATAGTGACTCAATTCAGGACCTGGCATGGAGGGCAGGATCCAAAGGGAGGATTCCCTGTCCCCTCTGTGAGCTCTGGGCTGGGTGTTTGCCACACAGAGCTCTGCCCAACTTCAGAGCTTCCTCAGCAGCTTTCCATGCTTTGCTCCATGCATTTATATTGGTGCAAGTTCACTTATGCATAGTTTAATATAAAAATTCTATCTATGGATTGCCTGACTTTGCACGACTGCAAACTTGCCATTGTTTTAACTGTTTTGCATTTACTTAACAAATATATTAAACTATTCTGCCCTTTTCCATTCCAGTTTTCAGATCTTTTTTCTTTTACTGTCATCTTTATAATGCCTTTCCTTAATCATTTACTTCCCATCCAAAAGGCAAGCTCACCTACTTAAATCTGCTGGAGATAACACCAGTTGGCCAGCACATGCACAAATTCCAATTGCCACCGTCCCAAAAATCTTTAACCCAAATGCTAATAATCCCCGGGAGTGCCACTGTGATTCGGTAGGGTGGGTTTACGGTTTAATGTCCGTGAATGCTACTTTATGATTATTGTTCATTGAATTAGGCAAGGCTCACAGAAAAGAAAAACACCCAAAGGTCAGCAGCGAGACAGAGACGTCTGAGGAGTCTGAGCCCTCATGAAAATGATTATGTCTGACCTTCCCCACCTCTCAGGATGGAGTGCTTAGGACAATGACTGGCAGATTTGTGACGAGTGTCTTCACCAATCACTTAAAAAATTAGCCCATTCCACGCAGGGCTGAGAGAATGAAGCGCCCAGGCAGAGTCCGGGCGCTCAAGCGCACTCGTGAACCTGAGCTGGGTTTGTGGTCATGTGCAGCACACGCAGCAAAAATTACACAGGGGATATTTGCAAAAAAACGAGGAAAAACGGATTTTCCGAGGTTTGGCGTTGGGATGATCGGGTACATGGGGGTTTAGTGGGGGAGAAGGGTGAGGGGGGAAAGGCTAAACCCAGTTGGGGTTTTCTTAATCTTCATCCTTTCCTCCGGAAAGCAGTGACAATTCTACACCCGAGAGAGGGGTGAGACGAGGCGGGCACCGTCCCTTCCCCGGCCGCGCCTCCCTCCTCCTTGCCCGCATTTTGGCGGAGCCCCTCCACGCCGAAGCGAGAGCATCCCGGGGTGCTGCCGGGGGCAGCGCCCCCAGTTCGGCCATTCCTTTATCCTCCTCCCGCCTCGGGTCTGGGCTGGCCGGCACTGGGGACCCTCTCTGGCACCTGCCCCGGCTGCGGGACGGCCCCCCCGGGCTGGGGGCGGGCAGGGGCTCCCCTCGCTCCGTCCTCTCCTCCCTCCCTGCCTCCCTCCCGCTGCCGGCGCCGTCCGCAGGTGCCGCCCGCAGCAGCGGGGGCGGAGGGACCGCTGGCAGCCGGCTCCGGCCGGGGGATTCGGATCGGGCAGGTGGGACCCGGAGCGGGGCCGGGGCCGGGGCGGGGGTGGCTGTGCCCCGGGGGAGGCTGTGGGGAACGCGGGGGCTCGTTGCCATGGCTCCCTGCAAGCTCCGCCGGAGGAGATAGCGATGCCAGTCACGGAGGGACCCTCTCCCTCCTCGTGGGTGTGGAGCGGGGCTGGCTTTGGGGTGGTTGCGTTGGGTTTTTTCTCTCCCCCTCTTTCCCTCCTCCCCCCGTTTTTTTTTTTTTTTGGGGGGGGGCTTA
>VZTH01002189.1:68956-111780 GCA_013397815.1 Aleadryas rufinucha
CGCCCGGCCGGGCTGAGGGTGCGGCGGGGGACCGGGGAGGGGTCCGGGGGTGCCCGGCCGCGGGGCTGCCCTGCCGCCGCCCCGGCTCGCCCTGCCTGCCTCCCGAAGCGCTCTTTAATTATTATCGCTCTGATTTGAAAACTGGTTTTCCTGCTCCCGGCACCGCACCTGGTCCCGCAGCGGCTGCGCCCTGCGTCCCCTGTTGGAAGCGGAGCCCGGCCCAGGGCGAGCAGGTGCCGGGGGGAGCCCGGGGTGCAGCTCGGGGGGTCCCGGGGAGCCGCTCCGGCCCCTTCTCCCAGCCCCGGGGCCAGGCGGGCTCCCCGCGCTCGGGTCCCGCGGGCGGAGGAGCCGCTGTCCGCGGAAAGTTTCGGGGGTGCGGAGCCCTGCGGGGCCCGGGACAGCGCGGAGGGTCCGGGGGACAGAGCCATGGCCCAGGGGCTCGGCTGGGGGGCGGCGGGGCAGTCCCGTGTTGCTGTAGGTGGGATCAACTTTGCGAGCCCGCATGTCCTGCATCTCTGACGAACGCTTGTTTCTGTTTTCCTGATGATTTTGGAGAGGGTTTCGGGCGGTTTCGCTGCAATACCTGAATAATCACCAAAGTCCCCAGGTTTTTTTCCCGCTGGGGATGCGGTGTGCTCGTGTCGCACGGCAGGAGAGCTGTTGGAATGTCTGAAGCTCGGTGTCTGTGCTGTGTGGTATCGATTTGTGTTGCACGATCAGAGCATCGGTGAGCCTGGCAACGTAATCCAAGGAGATTCTGTTTTCTGTAGTCAGACACAGCAAATGTACGTAGGCTTTTCATCTGTCGCTTCCACCATTAGTGATACTTTGCTTCTTTTGGGGTGGGAAGGGACTAAGCTGTGTAATGTTGGATTATGTACAGCTATTGAGCACTACCTGGGAATACTTTTGCTTGAAACATGGTTTTGGAAAATTTCACCAGAGCGGTGACAGGTGGCATTTCTGCTTTGTTGCCAGGGGTTCGTTTGGTGTGACTGAGTTAATATGTGCTCTGTAGCTCAGCCAAAACCCATTCCATAAGCAATAAATAATAAATATTACGATTTTAGATACAAGTCTGAGGAAAGGAGAGGGGTGAAAAAGCTGTATTTTATATAAATATGTATTTTTTGGCCATTTATGAATGTGAAATATTACCTTGGAGCTGTGCTTGCCATCCTCTGACCATTGCTTCCCACGTGCCTCTGCTTATCTTCTGATACGAAGTATCAGAGTGCACAACTTCTGCAGTGTTAACACTTCTCTCTTGCTTAAAAGTAAGACATTTCCCTCATCTTTCAGACAAAAACCCCCAACCGAATAAATCCCTCTCTCAATGAGTCATTAAAAAATTAGGAAATTCTGGTTCGCCAGTTTCTGGTTCTCACTTAGGCTGAGCATCTGCTGTCAGTGGAGTCTGGCTTGCAGAGGAACTACAAGTCCAGATCATGTGACATTAAAATAAGATGCACGAGATAGGACACCGAGATTTGCAGAAGGTAATTTCTTTAGAAATACTGCCCAGTGTATGTGAAATTATCATTAAATATCTTCAGTAAAAAAAACACCTGCCAGCAATCAAGAAGTTGAAGTTTTGCCATATGCAGCACACAGCTTGGAAACCAATTTGTTTCTAAACTCTTCCTGTTTATTATTGATTTTTATCAAAACAGGGACGGGATGAATCTTGAATATGAGGCTGAAATAAAGAGACTGTATGTACTTCAGCAATATACATTTAACTCAGTCAGTGTAATTATTGTGGCCATTTAGTATGAGTAACTTCAGTAATTAAACTCCATGAATGAAATATAACAGTCCACTTCTTTACCCAACAGATAAGCCTTCATTTAAATGAAAGATTACATTATTCACAGCTTGGATGTGTACCTCGAGTGGCTTGGACTGGAGCCACCTTGTTTGCCAATAAAAATATACTTTATCACTTCTTTTGGGAGAAAAAAATGGAACAAAAAGGTATCTCTTCTTTACATGAAATGTTGGGGACAGTTGCTTCTGTGATAAGAAAGGATCTGCTCCTTTCTCCAGGGGGAGAGGACAGGGACTACTTTAAACACTACTAATTAGTTCAGTTTATCTTGCACGCATTACAATGCTGTAGTTAGTTAATTATAGCTTTTCCCATTAGCAGTATGTTAAGAATAATGAATTAACATATCACACAGATCAAAAGAACATCTACAAAGTTTATCTTAGAGGAAAGAAAGTGTTATTGTGTGTCAGGAAGTCCCCCTGGCTTTCCCAAGGCACAGATTTTGTTGGAATTCCTGAGCTGGTGCTTCAGAGCCCGATGAATGACTTGAATTGATCACAAACAAGTGACACTGGAGCTCTGGGTTGCTTAGCAACCCACCAAGATGCCACAATTTCTTTCGGTATATCTGTCCAGTAAAGTAGAAATTCAGTTTTGTTACAGATCATGGGTTCTCTGCTAGCACAAAGCCCACCCTATAACAACCCTAAATAATGGAGAATGAAAATTGATGTCCTAGCCCAGAGTGTGGGAGAAGCATGGGTATGAAAACCGAGCAGGAATCTTGTAACCATCTTCTGGTGGTGATGTGCTCAGTGTTTTATAACAAGTTTCCATTGTCCTTTCTTGGGTAGACTCCTAAAAACCCCAAATCATTAGTGGGACAAGTTCTAACAATGACATCCATCTACCAGGTGCTGTTTGAACAATTCCCCTCGTGCTGTTGTGAGCTGTGAGATCCTGCAAGGTCTGTGGGGTTCCCCTCTGGAATGGAACCTGGAATGTGTGGTTTGATTGGGGTCTGAATTATCCCATGGCCAACAAGGCTGGGGAGCTCTGCTGGGTTGTCCTCACAGCAGGCACTGGGTCCTGAACAGATCTGTTTTATGTAAGGGAGTAACAGGTTTAGTACTCAAGGAGCAGAAGGAAGATAAATGTTATCATGGTTATATACCTGAAATACCAGCATTGGCTTCCATGAATTCTATTTTTGTTGGTGAACTCTTTCTGTTGCTCCAGCTGTGTACTTAGTTCTGGAGGGCACCTCGGGAAGGAATCCTGCACTGTCCCATCCCCGCTCTCTGTGCTTGTGCTGGAGTTGTGGGGACAGGGCACCAACAGGAGGAGTTTGGGCTGGACCTGAGCCGGGATGTCTGTTCCAGGAGCTCACTCTGTGCACTTCAGCTGCTAATGGGCTTTTCATCCATGGCTCCTGACTGCAGCTGGAGCAAAGCTTTGCAGTGTGTGTGGGTGGACCTGGGCTGCCCAGCACTGTTTTCAGCTGTGCTCTCTGCTCATACAGACATATCCTCTTCCTGCTAAAGCTGTGCCTAGGAAAAGCCTGCTAGGGCTGGGAGAACTGCAGGATGTCATGGCATTCATTCTACTTAAATAGCAGTGGCATTCTGGAAGATTTCTTCTCTCTGGATGAGAAAAAGGAATCCAGGAATTTCTCTTTCTAGAACTCAAGTATTGCATGATTTGCTGTGTATGGGACTAGAGGGGATGTTGTAGCAGTGTCCACAGGAACTGCTAAGACCACTCTGAACCAAATCTCACCTCGTTGTCAGTATTCCTAGGCTAAGATTATTATAGTTCATAATCTGTGTACTTGTAATTAATTGCCTTTCTAGGCTCAGACAGACTTAGGTGAAGATTAAGGTACCTGTGATCTTGGTTGACTTTGTTGTGGGTTGTTTTTTTTTCCCCTGTTGTTTCTGTGTAACAAAGTCAGTGCTCAAAACTCAAGGTTGTTGTATTTAGCTTCTTTTTTCCCTAGCTACTCTCTCCTGTCTGTTTTATTCATTGATTTCTGTGAGTGCATTTGCATTCCCAGATGCTGATTAGTGATTGCCTCTGCACAGTAAACAGATGAAGGTACTGGGTAATATTTGGTGCCTTGGGTTTCTCCTGCTGGCTCGTCCAGGCACCCTGCATGAAGCACCCAGTGTGTGATGGCTGTGGTGATGTTATTTGCTGGGGTTTCAGCACTCCCTAGCAGATGTTTCCTTCTTCCTTCATTGCACCTGGATGTAGAAAAATCAAAAAAAATGCAGATGGAGAACAGTTTATCATTAAAAGTAGTGTTTGTTGTTACAGCTTAACTAGTTTGTGGTTTTCAGTGATATTTCCAGATTTTTTCCAGATTTCCATCCCCATCCTGTTCCATGAAAGAAGGACAAAAATTATGTTGCTTTCTTCATTAGGGCTTTTTGGTCTTCATATTTTCTTTTGACCCTTGCTAGCCCTGTCTTTTCTCCATTTATGAAGAAAATTACCAACTTCAGGTGGTTTTCTCCATTTTTTTGGTTTTTTCTCTCTTGCAACAGGACAGAGCTAAATCAGAGGTGTGGTGAGGATGTGAATTGGGTTAAGGGAGGGTGAAGGGGAGGGTGGGGAGCACAGGGACGAGCCTGCTTGGATCCACCCCCACCTTTGCTCCCGTTCTCTGGCACAGCAGAATTGAGATGTCTGGATGCTGGCCTGAGCAGCTGGGGGAGGAGAGCCAGCGGTGGAGCCTGGGCAGGGCTGTTGGTGTGAGAGGGCAGCTTTTGGGGATGTTTTTACCAGCTGGTTCCCTGTCTGCCTGTGAGAGCTGGGCTGTCAGCCTGGGGACAGCCCCAGCCGAGCTCCAGGCAGGTGACCTCAGACAGCCACTGTCCCTGTGCCAAAACCAGAGTTTCTCCAGCGTCCCTGCTGAATCCTCCCCGCATTCGCAATCGGGGAGGTGTGGAAAGGTGGCACCTGCCATGGTGTTCATCCTCAGGGCAGCACCAAGAGGGCTTTGCATTGCCCTGGGAGTGCTCTTGGGCCCCAGCCTGGCCCTGTGTCACTGTCCCCTGCCTGGTGATGCTGCTGCTGCACTCCCTGCCTCCTCCTCCTCCTCCTGATGAGAGCATCAAAGGCAGCACCTGGGCTGTGCATTTCTGGTTTTGAGAGGGCTGTAACTTTAAAGGTGGGATGAAGCCATGTGAAGGGGCTCTGATGGCTGGGGAGTCTCTGTGCCCTCCTGGAGAATAGAAAGCGTCACTACAAACAAGCCAAGCAGTGAAAGCACAAGGCTCCAGTCCCAAAGAACTCTAAACATTCCAGCGAGCCAAAGCCCTCTGACCCCTCAGCAGAGCTTAGATGATTTTAGTGCTTTCAGAAATCTCATTTCAAGCTTCTCCATTTTTTGGGAGACCCATGGGATGACTCTGCAAGCTTTAAGTCACTACTCAGAGCATCATCGTGGCTGGAATGAATGGGAAAGGCAGAAATCTACTCAGAGGAGTAGGAAAATAAAAAAAAAAGGGTAGAATTGGGCCCATCCACCTTTCAGTGTGTGGCTGCTTTGGTGACTTTTGGAGTGTGACACAAGCAATTCCCTGTCAGCCTTCCCTGCTGGCTGACACAGAAGAGGTGGCTTTGAATGCTGCCTGCTGTGCTTGTATGGCACTTGAAAGGGGAGAGGGCTGCCTTGAAGGAGTGTATTCCCACAGCTTTAAAGGATATTTGAAAAATGCAGCGCCCGTCCTGTCACGTGTTGTTCCAGCACTGAACCCGATGGAAACCTGGAACAATGTCTCAGGAAAAAATGGCTGGTGCCAGTGTGCATCCCCAGTGCTTCAAAGGAAATCACTCCTGAGGAAAGACTGCTCTGCTTATAGGGAAAGTAAAATTGTTATTGCAGGGCAGAGGGTTATTTTTTTTCTGTCAGAAAACACCCCAACAATGCTTTCAGCTAAGGGAGTGATTAACCCAATGGGGTTTTTAAACACATGCTCACAGAATGCACCATTATTTTTGCAGTTTACTGAAATCAGAGAATGGTTAAGAAGAAGAGATTGCCTGTAGGTTTGGAAGCACCCATGTGTTTTTCCCAGGGTTGATCTCATTGCCCAGTGTGTTCTGTCCCATCACTAAAACCCTTCCCTCTGTGGTAGTTTGTGTTGGTTGATCCAGGTCTGTGTGTACACTTGCCTCCATGGTTGTTTGGCTGATTTTGCTGATTTTACTTCTTCATAGGCAAAATACTCCAAACCACAATCTGTTTGCTGAGTTCAGCAAACTTAGTACCTAAAATTTGGGTTATTGCTTTTATATTAGGGCCCAGTACTTCATTTTTCACAGGTTATTCTTTCACATCACTCCACCAATGACTTTGTTCCGGTAAAATTTCATTGAGAGGATAGATTTCAGAGGATTTCTGTTGTGACCTGCTATAAGTCAGAGGAGGAGGTCCTGTCTGATTTTTTTTATTACTCAGTTTTACAGGAATAAACTGTTTTTAGTGCTTGTGAGTTCTGCCAAGGCATTGGTCAAAACTGCATTAATTTTGGTCGTTAACATCCACATTCCTTTGAGATAAATACTCCTTTTGTTGCATCTGGGCAGAAGAAAATGACACAGAACTGACCTACTGGTATCTGCCAGTACTAGTGGCAACTTTTATTTACCACATTTTTAGGAAAGCCTGATGAACCTTGGTGACTTCCAGGCTGAGTATTGCACAGGCAAACCACTGGTGAAGTCATGGCGCCACTGAAATGGATGCTCAAACTCCCAGTGACCTCAGCAGAGTCAGGTTTTTGTCCCAGGAGTGATGAAAATCTAATTTACAACCTAACCAGCTTGAGGAGGAGGCGTAATGGCTCGGGTCCTTGACTGATACAAACGAGTGTGGTTCAGCTGAGGGTGATTGAGTTACCATTGGGGCTTTTGGAGGATCCACGCTGCACGTGGGCTCTGCAGGCAGCAGTGCTGGGAGCTCTGTGGCTCTGCCTCCTCTCAGGTGCCATGTCCCCATCTCGTGCTGTGACTGGGAACAAGTAACCAGGAAGCAGCAATGGATATTCTGTTTTCTGAGTCACGCAAATGACAACTGTGGTGTGCAGGGTAGGGAGGAGCAGTGATTAAAGGGCTGTCCCAGCTGTACAGAGCTAAGCCATAGCTGCTCCATTCACCTGCCAGGGTTGGCACTGAAATCCATGAGAATTGCTCAGGGTTTACCACCTGCACGACAAATGCACCTTTCTGTCGTTGCCTGCGTGAGACTGGCCTTAGGCTTTCACCTAAATCCGGGATTTTTATGATCTCTGCTCAGCCTGTGGGATTGCAGCCTCCCTGCTGTCCGTGTGTGTGCTGCACTCACCCTGGGCTTCTGCCCACTCTGACTTTCGGCTAATTCCTGTCCAGACAGTGCCTACCTGCTGGGAGAGGCTCGGGCTTGCCTTTTCAGCTTCGTGTTATATCCCAAGGAATTGCTGAAAATTGAGCTGTTTGAGGAGTATTAGGGAACAAAGCTTTATTAAAGGTGGAGTGCAGCCAGTGTGGTGGCACCAGGAGGTATCACAGATTGACAGAATGGCTTGGGTGGGACGGGACATTAAAGATCTTCCCATTGCACCCCCTGCCATGGCAGGGACACCTTCCACTGTCCCAGGCTGCTCCAAGCCCCAGTGTCCAACCTGGCCTTGGACACTGCCAGGGATCCAGGGGCAGCCACAGCTTCTCTGGGCACCCTGTGCCAGGGCCTCCCACCCTCCCAGGGAACAATTCCTTCTCAATATCCCATCTAACCTACTATTTCAATTTGAATCCATTCCCTCTTGTTCTGTCACTGCATGCCCTTGTAAATAGTCCCTCTCTCTCCTTTTTATAATACAGTTATTTGGTGATGCAGCCCCTGAAGAAAAGGAAATTTCTCCCATCTCCTTCCTGGTGTGCAGGATCCTGCCTTTTGGAGCATCGTACCTCATTATCCTGCCAGAGCAGCACATTTTCCCTGTCAGCCATTCCCCCTGTCAGCCATCCCTGTGCAGTGAAACCTCACAGAATTCCAGCTGCATAGCAAGAGGAAAATTTAATCTTTGGTGCATTAAAATATGCCTCAGTGTTTATTAAAAAAAAAACAAACAACAACCAGGAAAACCACAACAGGCAACAAACCTGGAGGGTTATTCACAATCTTATCATGTGTACCACAAAAAAAATTCTAATAATCTTTGCATTCAGCAGATAAGCACTATTCTCCCTACAAACCCATCCCACTGTGATCCTCCAAAATGTATGCTGAGCTTGTCTGTGCTCAAAGCTCCCTGAAAGGGGTGGTCAGACCAAATTCTTAGTCCCTGGATAGGGTATAGTCAGGAATGGTGTGTATTTTCCGTGCTAATTACATAATGCACTCACTGAAAAGAATAATGTATGCAAAGTTTGGATGCTCAGGCAATGACAATCCATTTAACCATTTATAGCTTTATGTATTTTATAATCCCTGAACCCAGATGTCCCCGGAGAGGCAATGTGCCCTTAAAAATTTTAGGCCTTTAAATTAAGTGAATTTAAATTCGCTCATTTGCATATTTTCCCTTCCTTTGTTCTGCCTGAATGAGATATTGCTCCAGTAATTGAACTGTAATTTCAGCACAGGTAAATGATGTAGGACAGGCGAGATTCCGGGCGCTGCCTGAGCCGCGGCGTGCGCCGCTAATCCGGCAATTTGCAGCACACCTTGGAGAGGAGAGGCTGTCCAGTCCACTTAGGATCACCCAGCGTGGGGCTGGCACTTGAAAGTTCAATCAATCTCTGGTGCTAAATGTGCTCCTGGAGCAGGGCCTTGAAGGGATGCGGTGGGGGGAGGGAATTCCTGGGAAACAAACTTCTCACTGAGCTGATACCATACAGGATTCCAGAGGGGTTTGGGTTGGAAGGGACTTTAAAGATCCTCTTGTTGCAGCCAAGCCTTGTCCAGCCTGTCCTTGGACACTTCCAGGGATCCAGGGGCAGCCACAGCTTCTCTGGGCACCCTGTGCCAGGGCCTCACCACCCCCTGGGAACAATTGCTTCCATATATCCAACCTAAATTTCCCCTCCTTCAGTTTGAACCCATTATTTCTTGACCTATCCCTCAGGTTCCTGATGAAATACATAGAGATGGATCAAAGCTGAATTCTCACTAAAATCAAATTTTACAGCTAAAACAGAGCACTGAAGCTTTTGAAAGAGCTTTCCCGGGCAGGCTCTGGTGATGGCTTTTTGGTGTGTTGTTCTCAGCCCATGGATTTGGCATCTCTGTACCTGTGGGACAGCTAAACTGGGATGGGTGGGCAGGAGTGGTGTGGGAGGGAGAGGCAGCACTGACAAAGGGATGAAATGCCTGTTGGAAGAAGTCTTGGTTGTTTTCTTTGGAAAGATAGGGTGATGCATCATACAAGATGGCAGGGTGGTTTTGGCTCTATTACCCTGCACATCTCGGTGTTTTGCAGGGGTACAGGAGAAGCCCATGTGCAGAGGGGGAAAGCAGAAGAGGTAATAGATGATTGTCCATGGAGCTTGGCACCAATCCCAGAAAAATAATGGAAAAGCTGATAGAGGACTGAATTAAAATAGAGTTAAAGAATAGAGAGGTACTTTAGGCCTCTCTGGAAAGGGAGTTCCTCGTGGAGTTACAGGTGTGATAAATGTGCATAACTGAGCTTTGTGGCAGAGTTTTCTGGTGTTAGATGTGGTATCCCATGAAATCTCAGTTCAAACCAAACCAACCCAACGAAGCTGGTGTGTGGAATTAGCAGCAATCCTGTTTCATAGAATCATGGAATGGTTTGGGTTGGAAGGACCTTAAAACTCATCCCAATCCACCCCCTGTCATGGGCAGGGACACCTTCCACTGACTCAGGGTGCTCCAAGCCCTGTCCAACCTGACACTTCCAGGGATCCAGGGGCAGCCCAGCAGGCTGAAGGACAAATAACATCCTTTTACACAGGGATTTTATCTGAGTCCATGAGAATTCTGGAAAGCCAGGGTCAGTTTTGGTGTCAACAGCTGAAAGAAAGGGTTTACAAACCTGAAGAGTCAATGAAATAACCACAATATTGATTTGAAGAGTGGAGGAAATTCCCTGCAGTGAGAGATTTAGAGCTCAATCTGCTTAGCTCATCAGAAAGAGGATTGAGAGGGGACTTGATTACAGGGACAAGTATTTTCATGGGGAAAGCATATCCAGCTTTTTAATCAAGAAGAGAAAAGAAAAATCAGATCCAATAGCTGGGAGCTGGAGCCAGACAATTTTAAATTAGACATTAAAGACAATTTTGTTTTATCTGTGATTAACCACTGTAATGAACTGTGATGTGTTCGGATGGAGACTGGATACCTCATGTGACACAATCAAACCCGAGCTGCTGGATATGATTTGCAGAGGATAGGAAAGAACACAACAGAATGTGCTGTACTGAAGGGTGCAAAGGGCTCAAAATCTGTGAGCAGTGAAAGGGCAGTGGAAGGAAGAAGATAAGAAAAGGGAGGAACTTGCATGGGAAGCACAAAAAGGAGGAATAGAAGCACTGAAAGGACAAAGAAAGGAGTTTCAGCTGGAGACAGAGCTTCTGTTTCGGAGTATTGGAGCATATGTACGAGCAAAGTGAGTTTTGGCATTGGGAGCACCTTGGGTGTTGGCAGAGCTGGAGTCATCTGTTTCCCAGTCAAAACAGCAATTTTGGATTCTGGGCTTTGTTAATGATGATAAAGAAACCTCCTGTTTGTGGTTCAGGCTTTTGGCACTGTTGTGGTGCTGGGGGAGAGGATGGTGCTGCCAAGAGCCGGGATGGAGCCGAGGGTTGGATGCCACCAGGAGAGCTGTGCCACCTTCCCCCAGAGCAAAGGGCACGTCCTGTATCCCTGGGCATTGGGGTGGTGTCCCATTGCAGCACCGAGCTGCCACTGTGGTCTCTGGTGTCCCCCCCAGTTTGTTGGCAGCAGTTTTACACAAGTGTTAAAAGACATTATAAACTTCATATTTCTGCCATTAAACCAAATTTCCGGGAAATCGCGCAGGGAAATCTCTGTGATCTCGGCTGGTTTTGATGAGTTCTCTCTGTCTGTTTGTCCTCTTGAAATAGTTTCACCAGATCAGCGACTGAGACTTCTTTTTTCCAAGAATTGTTCTCTATTGCAACTGCTCACAGTGCCTAATAATGGGGTAATCATTAATTTAAATGTAATATTGTGGTTTTTTCTGTGGGGAGGTGCAGTGGTTCAGCCATGACCATGCTCCAGGTGACTTTGTCGCTGTTTTATTTCCTGTGGATCTTCAGTTATAATGGAAGTGAAGCAGATGCCTTAAAGACTGTTGGTAATTTTCCTACCACTGGAGCTCTTTAGCCAGGACTGGAAATCATTTTTCCAGAAAAATGTCCAAAACTGCCTTATCTCCACAGCAGAGAATATTCTGTAATGATTATGTGGAGGGAAATCACTCACACAGGCTCTTTTTTTACAACTCCATCCCAAAGCTGTTACCTTTGTTTAGCAACATTTCCCACATTGTTTTTGGATGGGAAGAGAGTTGTTATTTCAGGATCTTTTCAGTGGAAATGGGAACATGTTTTCTTTGGACTATTTAACAGAACCATAAACTCTTTGTGATCAACTAGAGCTCCAATTACCTACAGCTCCTTTTCTGCCTCAGATAGCCATGGACATTCTGCACTGCCAGCAAACCGAGTACCAGAGTCTAGAACTGGGCTGGTTGTGACCATACTCTCCGTGGAACTGGGAAAACTGATAAATGGGAATGAACTGATTTATTGGGGAAAAAACACGAAGCAGAGGATGTGTGTCCTACCTGTAAGAATTGACTGAGTGGGCAGTAATTATTCCAAAATCCTCTTGGAATATATCAACCCTGATGATAATTTTCTTTCTCAATGGCTATCCCAGTAATTGTCTTTGCCTAAGGATCCCCTGGAAGCTGCTCTCAAATCAGAGCAGCCCTTCAGCGTTTAGCTCCTGACATTGTGACATCCATTAGGAAGGCAGAGAGGTAGGAATTACCCTATTCAATCCGATTAAAGATCCAATTAAGTTGGAATCCTCTCTCTGTTAGTAACTAACACCACATGACTCAACACCCTGGGAAAAGCCCCAAACCTTCCTCCCTCCTCCCCTGAACTCTCATCACAATTAAGGAGCAAATTGGCCCTTAAAGATTTTTTTATTTTATTTTATTTTCCCTTCTTCCCAAGCACTCACAGCTTGGCTTCCATCCTGAAACGTGAGATCAATAGCCCTTATAAATTCTTGTCCTGCCTTGGGAAAGTATTATTATTAGCACTTTAAACACCTAATCATTCTGCTAATCATCCTGCCCTTTGTATCAATAACGTTTTTGTGTCAGACAGGTCGCAAAGTTAATTATTGTGATTTTCTTTCCCGTTCTAAACGTGCCGTGTCTCCATTCCAGTGTGATCACTGGAGTGACTGTTTGACCTTGTTTCACCTGTTCTCATAAATGCTTGTGTCTGTCATGTCCATTCCTTAAAACATTTCATCTGTACTTGAAATCCTGCGGATTCTTCTCATTCCTTTCTTAAAGGGACTTTTAATATCTTCCTTGGTTTTTCTTCTCTTTCAGTCCTTTTCACGTCTGTCATTTTTGAATGCAGTTATGCTTGGTGTCAAAGGCAAAAATAAATCAGCAGCACATCTAAATTACTAAAAATTATTGTTAATAATTATTTTAGTCCTTTCTGAGGCATTCTGTACAGAATTCTCATCTCAGTTGCGTCTTGAGCACCTTGGGCTGCTGAGCAGATGCTTCCTATTGATGTGATTTTTCTTCTTTTTTATGGAAAGAAAACAATCCAATTGAAACCCTCTTCTCCTTCAGCCTCCTGAAGGCCAGGGGCTATGTGGTGAATTTAACTTCACTTACATCAAATGAAACAAATCTGTTGTGACCCTTGAGGAAGTCTCATGTTTTAGATCATAGGTCGCTTCTAAATATAGGGATGGGAAATTAATGTCTCCCTGGATGGATGATCCTGTAGCTGTCTCCTGCAAGGGTTTTCAGAGTTTCCTTTGAACTGAGTGGCCTGGTCATTTCTGAAGAGGCTGAAATTTGAGTGGATAAAGTGTTTATAAATATATATTTATACATAGATATATTTATGTTTATATGTATGTGTGTGTGCACACAACTCGTTAAATTACTATATATGTATGGTTTTGCACAGAATTGTTTAACCATCATGGCAGTTCATGGGAAATAAAATAATTTGGGAGATATATTTATATATATATATCTCTTTATTTTTGTTTCAAAACCATTTTGTGCAACAGGCAGTAGCTTTAGCCTTGGGCTTTTGAATCTGATACTACATTTATCTTCCCTGAAAATAATCAGAGCACAGCAACTCTGATGTGCCTGAAAGGGAAATAAACCCAAGTGAAGCAGCTCAGTGTGGAACATATCAAATGTTTAGATTTTTTCCTGAGCTATGAACTTTGAAATTTGATGTTATACACCTCTAATGTGTTTGCATGAGTGTACACACACAAGTGCACTTACACCTTCTATTTATAAATAAATATTATTTAAATTGGGTTTTTTGCCTTGTGTGGGCACATGAGAAGTGCTGGAAAGCTCATACACTAACGTTTATTTCTTTCTAGTATTTAACAATTAGGTCTTACCTGAGAGGTGGTTCAGATTCCTTCTGCTTTGGGATATTGTTTTATTTCGGTGCTCCTCTCTGAGAAACAACATCACTGTATCTTTGGCACTGGCACTCTCTGTGGCAGATGTTATGACTCAGCAGACAAGAAGATTCAAATTTATATTTTCTTCTTCTTTTTTTTGTTTTTTTTTTTCATAAGTGACTTGGCCCCCAAGTGTGTTTTGACAGGGAGAATATAATTTCAAATTAAATGTGAATGTGGAGGCTTTCTGAAGCTCCAAATTGCAGAGGTTTCTCAGCCTGGCTCAAAGAGAGATGAAACTCTCCATGCTGATGGGCTGCTGTGATGGGAGGGGGCAGCTCTGGCACCAGAGCCTGAGTTTTTGCCTCGGTACAAATTTGGACATGAGAGAGGCCCTGTCCATCACTGAGTTGCTTTGATTTCACTCCTGTAACAACCCTTTCCCTTCTCAAAACCTCAGAGAGGCCAACAGGGCACAGCTGGATTTTCCCTCCTGCCTCCAGATGGTGACAGGTGGTTTAACATCTTACTTGTCAGGTGAATCTCTAGCATCAGTGAGCACTGGTGGTTTCAAGAGGAGGAATTTGGTGTCAAAGCAGGCATTCCAGAGGGCCAGGAAGGGCTTTTTGTCCATGCCAAGGTGTTTGCTCTCTGTTTGGATAGGGAGAGGTGCGATGATGAGAGGATGTCCCTCTTCATTGGGGTGGGGTTTTTTCATGTATTTCAGGAAATTGGTGTCTGTGATTTGTATGTCTTTTGAAGTAAAAAACCACTCCAGATCTAAAACATGTGAAAGGATTTCCCAAGTTTAAGAGCAGAACTTTCTTCCCGATGAAACAAAGCACAGAGAAACCTCCATGTCTCTTGCCTAAATCTCCAGATTTCTGTCCCAGCCCTAACAAGGTCGGGTTTGCATTGTCTGGAGCTGCTCTTCTTTGTGTGGGTTCTGCCTGCCTGAGGGCATGACGTCTTCTCACAGTTTGCCTTTCCTTTCCCCACCTTTATTCTCTTTTTCACCTTTTGTTCCAGCACTTGACCTGTGTTTCATCTGTTTCTCTGCTCCTTCCTCTCCAGTGCTCCCGTGCCCACCCCTGCTGGCTCTCAGGGCAGGCGTGCTCAGCACAGGGGGTGGTTCTGCAGCCCCCAAAACCTTCCCAACGAGGACGTTTTTGGGGTTAGTGTGGTTTGATGCTGATCAAGGACTGTTTTCATCAGGGATCTGTTAACTCATACCTCTCTTGGAAATCGTGGAATCGCAGAAATGTGTGTGCAGGCAGGATCTGTCCCTCTGCACCAAGATCTGGAGCACCTTTTGTGAGACGTGGCCATGAGCTTCCTTTGTGCCCCCATGTTCAGGAGGTTTTTGCTTCAGTGCAGAGGATCCAGCCTGGGAAAGGAGCTGGAGCCAACTCGGAGAGCTTTAACCCATAATAAGTCTGATGTCCTCGGGGAGAAGGGAGATTAAAGAGCCCAAATTCTCCAGGAGATTGTCGCTTGGCTAATGATGATCGTAGCCCATGGCAGTCGGGGATGATAGGGCTGATGCTTAGCAGGGGTTGTGAACCAATTAGTCTGCTCAACAAAATACTTGGTCCATTGGGTGCAAATGTTAGGAATATTTATAGGGCTGGCTCTGCAGTCAGCTAATCAAAACTGGGGAAAGCTACTTAAGAGGCTGTCCCAGGCTCTACAGAGGCCCTGAGATTACACAGCTGACAGATAAACAAATGTTTGCCCATGTAAATATTAGGACTCAAAGACTGCATTTGAACTCTTTCTCAGTTTCCTGGTGTTGTAAAATCAATTAGGGGTGATTAAAACACGCTGGAGTGTGCTCCCTGCGGAGAGCAGGCTCTGATGGTGGCTGTCCATGGGCAATCTCCTGTTGGCTTTTCCCAGCTTGGCTTCTGGGGTGTCCCACGGTCCAGGTGGGGTGGGGACAGGGGATGCCACAGCAGCTGGCCCAGGTAAAACAGCACAATAATAATTCAGCATTTACCAACATGGTTTGCATTCATTAACTGCCTAATGCTTAATCTCTGAGGGTTCCTATTAACTCCTTAACCCATTAACTCTTGAATCTGCTGATCAAACATGACACTATTGGAAACAAACATTGGTCTCACAGTTCGTGCTGTCCAGCACCTTCTGCTACTGAAGCTGACACTCGGTCCTTGCCTAAAGTCTAATAGTAGGGCTGGAGAGGAAATGCACTAATTCATCTTAATTTACAGGCTGTCTTAAATGTTTCCAAGGGTTTCTCTGTTGGCTTTTTTATTTATTTGCACTTCATTTCAAATTTTCGAGGTTTTTTCCCTCTGATCTCAGGCCTCACTTTCAGAAACACTTCTGTAAAACAGACAAGAGTAAGAAAAATCCACAGGCTTCCCTGGAAAAGCCTTTTGAAAGCTGAGAGTATTGATTGCTCAGATTGAAGGCATAAATGTGGTTATACATGTTTTTACAGAGAATCTGCAAATAGAAGAACAGCTTCCAACCCTACTACTCAGCTCCTCATCAAAATATTCTGCCTTGCTGTTTTCCAGCTGTTATTTTACAGCAAGTGATCATTTTGAAATACAACCATTTTGGGTTTGGGGCTCAAGGTGGTTTTCTCCAGTTTATTTGAAAAATCACATGTTAAGCTGGGGCATTTATTGCACTTGGCAAGCTCTACACTAGGTCTTTACTTAAAGAAAAATAAAATTTTAATAAAAGCCAGGTTGCAGATGGTTCTGGCGAGCACAATGTGATTTTATTTTTTTATTATTATTACAGTTTTTTTACACCCCTCTGTGTGTAAAAGCTTTCTTTATGCTGCTGCTATTCTGGCTGTGAGTGGCTTTAAGTGCAGTGGGTTTTAATATACACATGTTCTTTCTGATGGGTCCTAAATATTGAAAATGACATAATGTCCTTTTTGAGCCTGAAGAGCCCCATTCTCATTGGTCCTGGTAATTGTGTTAATAGTGCTCTTTATTTGGGGGGTTTCTTCTTTGTTGCTTTCTTTTTGTTCACGTGTGTATCAGAGATGCAACACACTGGCAGTTAAATGGGGTAAAAATGGTCTTTTGGAGAGGACGGTCCAGGTCCACGGAGACTCTCCGGGGATCTCATTAAAGCATTCTTTCCTAATCCAGTGTACTGCAGTATCAGCTCTCAGAATCCCTGCAGTGTGGCTTCCTGATAGGTTGGTTTACACAGAATTAATTGTCTAATTTTGCAAACAACCAGTACAGTGCACATTGATTTTTATTTATTTATTTATTTAGCTGTCTGTTTTTAATCTCGGGTGTTGCTCTTGCGGGTTCTGCTTTGTATTTTGAGGTGGTTTTTACAACACATCTTTCTTTACACCAGTTTGTCATGATCACATAGGAATCTTTATTTATTTTTATGGTTCTTCTTTTTGTCCTTCCAATACATAGAAATTGCTGGTAATTTAAGCAATAATTTTCTGCATTAAAAAAACCAAAACCAAACAAAAAAAACCCTCAAATATAAGGAGGTGTCAGAAAAGCAAATTCAGATTGTATGACGCTTCAGTGGTTTAGATGCTCCAGAAACCAATCCTGAGTGAGGAGCATGGATTTCCTGTGTCCTCAGAGGTCACCTGGCTGCTTTGGTGGTACTGGAACAGCACAGGGAAAATGAGCCTTGCCCAGAACAAAGAACCAGCAAGTGGAAATCAGTTGGTACAAAAGCACAGAAAAATATATTTGAATAAAATCTCATGGGCTGGGCTGTGAATTGGGCTTGAACAAGTTTTTTATCTATTTGGAGGATCTGTTTTAAGGTAAAGGTCTTGAAATGTAATTTGCACACAGAGGATTTCTCCATTAGAACCAGAGAATTGTTTAGGTTGAAAAAGACCTTTAAGATCATCAAGTTGAACTTACTACCTGTGGGTTTTAGCCACATGAGGAAGATGGATTTACTCACAATATCCCTCAGCTTGCTTTGGGCAGGGTGGCTGCTCAAAACCTGCTGCTCCCAAGCACCTGCTGCAAACTGCTCCCAGCTTGGCTCCTCGTTCTGCTGCCCTCAGGAGACAGATCCCCTTCCCTTCCCTGCTCAGGTGAGGGAAAGGTGATGCACTTGTGCTGCTCCCTCAGCCCCAGCCCTGGCTGTGCTCCTGCAGCCTGCTGAGAGCTGTGCCCTGAGGAACAGCTTTGCTCTACAAAGCTCATCACAAATGCAAACATGTCTATGGGACTGGGGCTGTTCACTGGCATCACTGTTGGCTGCAGGAATTGGTGGCTTCATCCTCAGGGCTGTAACCTGGAGAAGTTAATATCCTGAACCCCAGAATGGTTTTGGGAGGGATCTTAAAGCCCATCCAGTGCCCCCCCTGCCATGGGCAGGAACACCTTCCACTGTCCCAGGCTGCTCCAAGCCCCATCCAGCCTGGCCTTGGACACTGCCAGGGATCCAGGGGCAGCCACAGCTGCTCTGGGCACCCTGTGCCAGGGCCTCCCCACCCTCTGAATAAAGAATTTTTCCTAATATCCACTCTAAACCTGCCCTCCTTCAATCTGAAGCCATTCCCCCTTGTCCTGTCACTCCATGCTCTCACAAATAGTCTCTCTCCATCTTTCTTTCCAGTTGGGAGTTCAGGCAAAGGGAATGGGAGTGAGAAGATGTGAAAGTGAGCCACTTTGGTTTGTGTAAGTGAGGAAGATTAAGGCAGTAGGATGAGGTGAGAGAAAGGACAAGTCACAATAGCTTATTTGGAAGGGAAAAAAACCCAAACAAAGCAGCAAAATTATCCTCAAAGCCTGTTGTGATTCAGAAAATGTGTTAATCAATGCTCGGATTTTATCTTCCGTTTCTCATTTACATACATAAAACATTTTCCAGTGAAAGCTACAACTTTTTGTATAACAAATGAGCATCTTGGACAATGTTCATGTTCTTTACGTTCCCTTCTTTTCCAGCGTGTCTGGGAAGGTGAATAGAAAAGAAGTCAGGGAAAGTTTGTTTTGTCTTCTTAGCTCTTGCTTCCATTAAAGAAGTTCAGGAGCAGCGTACACTGGGAATTTATATTGCCACAGGTATTCCGAGCTGCTTTTGTAGACAGGGATTGTATCTCCCTGTCACACACTGGATCTGAAAAATCAAAAAGGCAAACGGGATTTCTCCATCACCCCCAAAGTTCCCAGGAACTGCACACTGGGCTTGAGCAGACCTGAGGCTGTTCCCTGTTAGGAGGCAGCTGAAATGGGAACGTGGCACGATCCTGTCTGGCCCTGTGACAGGGATGTGACAGCGAGCAGAGCCCCCCAGGGCTGTGTCCCATCCTGGCCCCACTGGCAATGTGCACGTTCTCCTCCTGTCAGTTGTTATCTCGGGCTGTTGACATCATACACTAAATAACACTTAGGCAGCTCTCTTCCCATTAAAAGATGAATTCCCGACACAATTGAAATCACCGGGGCCTTTGTCACCGACTTCAATGGGCCTCAGCTCCCACCTCATGGCTCTATGCGAGGAAGGATAAATTGCTGCCGAAAACGCGACTGTCTGTGCCATGCAGGGGGAAAGGATAATTAGCAGTCAGTCATGGAGCTGCCTTCGTGGTTGTCTGATGAATAATAGAACTGAGTACGAGTGAAACGTTGCCTTCCAAGTGGGTAAAGTGATTTTAGCAGATTAACATGAGTGTAGGCAGCCAAGAAATATGGCATGAAAACCAAGTGTGAGAGGAGTTCTAGACAGAAGACGTCGACTTTTCCGTCTGTCTGGCGTCCAAAACATGCTGTGGATTTTTATGTAAACACTGCACCAGGAAGTTGTTGGGGATCAAGGAGACAAAGTCTTGTGTAACCAGGATTTGTTCCCTTTTTATTTTCTGGTGGAATTGGGTTGATGTTCTCAGAGGAGCACAAGGGAGATTTCAGTGAAAACTCTTCTCCCTTTTTGCTTCATGTCAAAAATACCTTTGGAACTTGTTAGAGGATGATGGTTGGAGCTCCTTTGTAAAGTTTTCAAGACCAGCTTGGATGGGGTTTGGAGCAACCTGGTCTTGTGGAAGGTGTCCTTGCCCATGGCAGGGGCTTGGAACGAGATGAACTTTAAGGTCCCTTCCAAACAAAACCATTCTGTGATGGCACAAGGATGACGGACCATGTTTTATTGGAAACCCTGGCTTGGAAACTCTGACTCCTAACAGAAAGATGGTGAGGCCAGCTGGTGCAGTGAACCTGTGGGACAAAGACAGGTGCTGGATTTGCAGATCTGTTACCTCTGAGCAAAGCAAGCAACAATTAAAGCAGAAGAAAGGCAGCCCAGTGTAGTTTTAATCATTAGTCTCAGTTTGTCATTGGTCTTAACGCTGCGTGAAGCTTTGTGAGAGCATAAAGGCAGCTCTGTAATGCCAAGCCTTTTAACCAGCCCTGTTTGTGTATTGTGATTGGCAAAGCCATTGACTTCATATTCTTTCATGTTCTTTCTGTTCCCTCCTGTTTTGATGTTATCCTGCAGTCATCTTAGCTGCGTATTAAACAAGAGACTACTTCAATATAAAATGATCAAAGGGCTGAGGGAACACAGGGCCATAAAGAATATATGGAGAGCTGGGGGAGAATGGTGAGTTGAATTTAAAGGCTTTTTCAAGCTGCTTAATTCCTGCTTAGATTTCTGGTGTTACCAATAGGCAACAGTCCCTTTCTTTAAATCTTTCACTAAGGATTGACTGGCAGAGTCGCTGTTTTACATGGGGTTTAAAGAGTAAAAGGCCACTGTGAAGGTCAAACCCCAGGAGATTTCCTCTAAGAGCTCATTGATTCTCCTAGATTTTTGACTTGGAGAGAGACCACTCCTTCCTAGATCTGCAGCTTGGATACAAGTGCCTCAGTATGTGCCAGCACAGAAGGCAGGAGCCAAAGTGTAAGGACAGGAAAAAAATTAGAGAGAAAGATGCTGTGGGGCAGACAGACAATGATCTCAGCCTTGTATCATTCAAACTGGTGACATTATTAGCTACTGGTCCATGAAAAAGAGGGAAGTATTATTTTATCTGTCTCAGAAATGGATTATGTTAACAATGAAATCGGGCAGAATAAAGATTTATGGCCCCATCCTCAGCCTGAGTAAACAGGCAGAGGACCTGACGGCATGGGGATGGAAGAGCTGGCATGTAAATGCTGGGGATCTGGTTTTCTTCACATATAGACACGAATTCAAGGGTGCTGTGACTGCACAGGCAAGTAACTGTCTCTTTTTTTGCACAAAAAAATGAAGATGAGCATGTTTTGCCTCTCTAACCTCATTAAAGTGTTGGCTTTGTGAGCTGCCCAGTGCTGTGGTAGTGATTAGCAAAAGCCTACCCCATAAGCAAACTCTGTATTTGTGCTATTACCTACTCCTGTGATATTTCAATCTGATTCATTAGAGAAATTAGCATTTTTATGGACTAATTAAGGGAAAATGTTGCTCGTACTCTTCCTGATATTCAGAGATTTTTCACACAACAAAGCCACAAAAACGAAACATGCTTCCACCCCCCCCCCAAAAAAAAAAGAAGAAAAGCAAAATGATTATTCAAATTAACATAGAATACTGGGGAGATTTGAACTTAAAACCAGGAATTAAGAGAAGGTTAGATTGCTGCACTACTAGCAGTTTGTCCAGTCTTTTTGAATTTGAAATTCCAGCTCTCTTTCAGCTATTTTGGTTCTTGAGGCATAAAAATATTTTAAAAGCTGTCAGTCAGCCACTGTATTTTTTGTGACAGTTGCAAAATGCACAGTAATGAGAATGAATAGTAATGAGTGCATTATTCAGCAGCTATAAATACCAATTGATTTCCACTGTAAGTTTATATATTTCAGTCAACATGCATTTTTAGCTTTATTTTTTTCTTCTCTTTAAGACCAGGCTCAGGTTTTATTAGACCGTAGCTAACGATCATTCAAACATGTCTTGGTTTCCCTCGTGTTTCGCTAATGAACCACTCGCTTTTGAAGTTTAATTCTCAATCTGCCTGTGTGTCACTTGCTCCCGCTCACGTTCTCCGTTTGCCAGGAGGGTAAAAATGGGTGTCTGGGACTAAACATCTGAGCTTGGCTCTTTGCAGGGGAAGTGGGGTTTTTTCTTTTCTGAGAGGGTGGAATAGCATTATTTTAATCAATGCAGACATCTCCTGTTTTGATCGTTATGTTTTGATGATGATCCTGCTTTGCAGAGGCTCGGAGCAGCGAACCCCTCACTCTGGGCTTCTGCGGAGAAGGCAAAGAGCTCCGTCTTGCACAGAGGGGAGAAGTTCAATTAGGCCTTCTGGTGCCAGGGGAGGTTGATCAGGCTTTAATTGGCTCCAGCTGACTGGCTTTTAGGCCATGCTGTTTGTCACCTGCAGTTGGATACTTCCCAAATATGTATGGAATTTTGTATTGCGTTTGAAAGTGTCGCACAAAGTCGGAATAATTATTTAAAATGATACTTTCCACTGAATGCACTCTGATAAGCACCAGGGAAGGAGAAACCATATACATTGTGGAGGAATGTAAGTTGGAAGGGACCTTTGGAGGTCCTCCTGCTGAATGTAGGCTTGACTTTGAAAAATCAGGTTTTCAGGGATTTTTTGGGTTGAAAACAGGAATTAGGCTTCTCTCCCCATGGTGGACAAACACGGCTGTCCCAGCTCTTCTCTTGAATGATGTGCTGCAACCCCTTCATCATCCCGATCCATTCTGCTGAATTTTTGCCCGTTTGTCAGTGTTTTGTAACAGGGAACCCAAAAGTGGACACTGTGTTCCAGATGCAGCCTCACAAGTGCTGAATAAGGAGTAAGAATTGCTTTCCCTGGCCTGCTGGCTCTGCTCCTGCAAATGGAACCGGGCGTGAGGGTGGCATTTGTCACCATCGCTGCCAGCTCCCGTTCAGCTCCCAGGCTGTGTTCCCTGGAGCTGCTTTCTGCACTGTGGGTTTCAGTTTGCAGAGCTCCCTGTCTGTTTTGTTGGAATGCTGGAAGGTTTCTGTCAGCTGCCTTCTCCTGCCAGCTGAGCCGCCCCTGAACGGCCACCCCACTCTCCAGCTCTGGTGTTGTCTGGAAACTTGCTGCTCTCATTGTCCAAGGTGATAATTAAGATATTAAGTGGTTAAACAGATTGTAGTGAGGAAGATTTGCTCCATAACCTCTGGGATTGAGGTGAGAGTCGCCAGGTGGTTGGATGTGGGTGTGTGTTGTTCCTTCCTGCCTGTGTGGATGATGGCCATGGCAGTTGCCTTTTCCAGTCACCAGAAGGATCCACCAGTTGCCACAACATTTCAAGGACACAAAGAGCAGCCTCAGGATAATGTCAGTGTGTCTCCTGCACACTCACAGACCTCTCTAGGGTGTTTGATTAAGTGGTTCCTAACAAAGTCTTCCTCTATGGTAGGTCAGACTTCCCTACCCCACACAAAGCCATCAGGACCGTGGAGCTGGGCAGCCTGAGACGAGGCCTTGGCATTGAATACTGAGGCAAAACCTTCACTGAGGGCCTCATCCCTCCCTTGTACCTTTTGTCAGTAGTTTTTGTGACATATTCAGGAGTGACCCACATTTTCCATGGTCGTTTCCTGCAGCTGTACCTGTGGGTGAACCTTTCTAAACATTCACAGCATCCCTTCCTGCCTTCAGCTCCACCTGGGACTTGATTTGCCTTTCCTAATTTTTTCCCCTGCAGTTTGGGCCAGGTTTCTGCAGTTCTCCTGGACAGTCACCACTTCCACCTTCTGTTCACTTTCTTTCTGTGTTGGAGCTCGGTCAGGGATCCCATGTCCAGCCAAGTCAGCCTTCTGCCACGTCTGCTCCACTTCCCACTCATCGGGGTGGGTTGTTCTTGCACTTTGAGGAGGTTTCCCAGGAAGATCACGGAGCTTTCCTGTGCCCTTCTGCCCCCCCAGGGCAGTCAGCCATGGCCTTACACCTCCCATCTCCCTGAGCAAGCCAAACTGCTCCCCGGAATTTCAGCACTGTCAGGCAATCTCAGTTGCTGGTGCACCACCAGTTGCAATATTTGCAGATACCAGGGTGCCTAAAGTTCCCCAGGATGCCCAGAGCCATTGTGAAAGTTGAGTCAAGCTTTATCCACTTCCAGTTCTTAACTGGGTGGTGGGCAGCAAACCTCCCCAGCAGCATCCTCCTTGTTGGCCTCCCATTCTCACCCCCAAACATTAGCTCCCAACAAACCTATTTCGCAGCANCGAGGCCTTGGCATTGAATACTGAGGCAAAACCTTCACTGAGGGCCTCATCCCTCCCTTGTACCTTTTGTCAGTAGTTTTTGTGACATATTCAGGAGTGACCCACATTTTCCATGGTCGTTTCCTGCAGCTGTACCTGTGGGTGAACCTTTCTAAACATTCACAGCATCCCTTCCTGCCTTCAGCTCCACCTGGGACTTGATTTGCCTTTCCTAATTTTTTCCCCTGCAGTTTGGGCCAGGTTTCTGCAGTTCTCCTGGACAGTCACCACTTCCACCTTCTGTTCACTTTCTTTCTGTGTTGGAGCTCGGTCAGGGATCCCATGTCCAGCCAAGTCAGCCTTCTGCCACGTCTGCTCCACTTCCCACTCATCGGGGTGGGTTGTTCTTGCACTTTGAGGAGGTTTCCCATGAAGATCACGGAGCTTTCCTGTGCCCTTCTGCCCCCTCAGGGCAGTCAGCCATGGCTTTACACCTCCCATCTCCCTGAGCAAGCCAAACTGCTCCCCAGAATTTCAGCACTGTCAGGAAATCTCAGTTGCTGGTGCACCACCAGTTGCAATATTTGCAGATACCAGGGTGCCTAAAGTTCCCCAGGATGCCCAGAGCCATTGTGAAAGTTGAGTCAAGCTTTATCCACTTCCAGTTCTTAATTGGGTGGTGGGCAGCAAACCTCCCCAGCAGCATCCTCCTTGTTGGCCTCCCATTCTCACCCCCAAACATTAGCTCCCAACAAACCTATTTCGCAGCATAAAATTCCTGAGAAATAATTCTGGAACTCATTAATCTCCTCTGAGGAGAATTCTGTTGTCTTGGCATTGTTTTAAACACCTTTTGATCATGTAGAATTCCTTTTCCAGCAGAAACATGTATTTTTTCTGATAGAAAAAACAAAAAAAGAAATCCTATTGGACTCCAAATACTTGGAGTACCATAATAAATGAAGCATCTTCTTGATGACCTTTCTTGCTGAGGGATTGTTGGTGTGAAGTCTTTGTGCACGCCTGTGGGCAGAAGGAGTTAACAGCACGCTTCAAGTCTCGAGTGCTGGTGTAAAGCTCTCGTTGAATTGATGACTTTTTCCAGTTGCACTTTCCTCCTCGTGCTTTCAGCAGTTCAGAAGTTGCGATGCTCAAATTGCCCATCTTGCCCTCAGTTGTCTCCTGCGTTCATAAAATGCCCCGTGCTGCTGCTCAGGCCATTAGCTGGGACTCGGAAGTTTTATTTCTGGCCCTGCAATTATCCCACTGCTGCAATTTCCTTATCTGAATTGGGGATAAATAACAAAGCTCTCGTTCTTCGCAGAAGGCTCGGAGATTTGATGATGAAAAATGCTAAATAAGGGTTCAATGTTGTTATGTGAACAAATATCACTTTGTTTGCATGGCTTGACCATCTTAACAAGCAAGCAGAGAGTTGATGACCAAATCAAGATAAGAATTGAACAAATGAGGCATAATGAGCAACTTCAGACTATTGACTTCATTTTTTCATTCTGCTTGAAAGTCATTCACTTTTATAAGTCTTTCTGTAGAGGATTTTTTAGCCTGTAAATCATTTGCCAGTTGGGTGTAGAAATCTTTTCGTTTGCTTGTTTCGTGGTTTGCTTATCATTTCAGATGCCAAATAAGTTACTTATTAGTTTGTATGATCATTAGCAATCTCAGCATAGAATCACATACTATAAGGTTAAGTTTCCAATTTTAATGTTGGACAATTTTCAAGTGCATATAAAGGACATTTCCAGGAAGAAAAAAAAGTGAAAATTATAGTTTAAGAGTGAACTATTTTTATAGCAGGAAAAAAATCGTCCTTCATTAAAACTGTGCTCTAAATCTGTTATGAAAAGGGCAGCAGAAAACTGATCATTTAAAAAATATTTTCAAACCTCTTTGTCTGTTATTTGCACTCAGTGCCATGGGTTAGGTCCTTCTGATCTACCAGAGTTCATGCTCATGACAGCTTGCATGGGATTGACTGCTGGGCTGTAGAATGGAAAAAAACATCCTCAGTTCAATTTGCATAAAATTTTTAACCAGGAAACATTAGGAAATGGTTTGTCAGGTGGGGGAAATAAATGCAACTTCAAAAACCTGCACTGATTTATTTGAGTTGAAGACTATTTACTTTCAAACTCAAAGGTTTAGATGGGATGTTGGGAAGGAATCCTTCCCTGTGAGGGTGGGGAGGCCCTGGCACAGGGTGCCCAGAGAAGCTGTGGCTGCCCCTGGATCCCTGGAAGTGTCCAAGGCCAGGCTGGACGGGGCTGGGAGCAGCCGGGGATGGCAGAAGTGTCCCTGCCCATGGCAGGAGGTGAGACTGGATGAGCTTTAAGGTCCCTCCCAACCCAAATCATTTGAGGATTCCATTTCTCTATGCTCAGGGTTGCTCCAGAGTGCCTGAGAACGACCTTGTGGTTGGGTGTGAGGAGCTGAAAACTAATTCATATCTTAAAAAACACAGAGTGAAGTTTTCTGGCTGTCTTCATCCCTGAAACCCCAGCATTGGGATGGGACTCCATGGATCTCCTGGAAAATGGTGGATATTTCTCAGCTGGTGTGCAGACACTCAGGATGCTGCCTTGCCACTTGGAGAAATCCTTCTGGCAGCCCATGTGCTGCTTGGTTTGCACATCCTGCGTGGTGAGGAGCTCAGAGCAGGGCTGTGACACAGGTCTGAGCATCAGGAGGTTGTTAGAACCAGCACAAGTGCTGCCTGTACCTCGGGGACATTAAATGCAGCATCACTGTAACTAATAGGCAGGTACTAAGTGTGCCAGATCTTACCCCAAGGTGCTGGCGGGCTCCTGCGTGGTGTCGGTTTTGCTCGCTGGCTTTTATGGACTATCAGGATTTATGGACCCAGCAGGGGAATCCTGACAGAGGTGATTCTGCCCCAGTCCCAGGCTCCCTTAAGGGACTATGAGAACACCTGGTGTGCGCTGTAAATTTAAACTCAACTCGTGTGTGTCGTGGCACGGGGTTTAACTGCTGAGCACTCACTGATGGTGGGGCAGGGCTGAACATGAAACCTGGGTGATTCTGCACAGACCTTGACATTTTCTGTAGGGAAAAAACGGCTCTGCTGTCCCTGGGTAATGACAGGGCTCAGAGAGAGTGTGTGCAGCAATGAGCCTTTGCATGGGTGATGGAGCCAAGGTGATTTTCTCCTGGTAACCATCCTAACAGCTTTTAATGCCCCACATCCATATTATTAAGTTCACCACCTGAATTATGTACTGGCAAAGAGCTATAACATTTCTTCTGCCTGAGTAATCGAGGGCCCAAATCTGGCCCAATAGACCTGATTTACAAAAACGTGTTCACGGCTGCCTTCTTTTATTGGTGCAGTAAATCACAGGCACTGTCAGCCAACATCATGTGATGGGTCCAGACAGCTGTGATTAGTATTGCAAGGCTCTCTCCATATTCTGATAGCATTTCCAGTAATAAATAAACAGATATTTGAGCAACTTGTAGCACTGTGCTTGGAGTAATTACGAGCCACCTTATTCTATATGTGCCACAGAGTAGAAATGTGTTTTTATTTTTTTTTTTCCTAGTGGGAAAAGTTGAAATACGGGCAAAGCATGTCTGCTAAACTAGACTTCTTAATTTTATTCCTGTAAAATTAATGCCTCCTACTGTTGCTAAAAACAAAATAATCATATTATTTAAGAAACAGAAGAATGCTCGTGCTGACTCTTCTCAGCACACTGCATCTTTGCTGGGTTGTATTCAAAAGGCACATGGGTAAAATTACATCGAAAATGTTTGTTCCTTTCTTAAAGAGTTTCCTTTCTCTCTTGCTGTTCTTTTTCTCAACCCGTATTAATTTTATGTACTTGGTGTTAGTCAGAAGACATCACTGTAAATACTCTCCTCAGCACCTTTGCACTTCTGTGGGATCCCTAAGCTGTAAGGACCTTGACCTTTTGCTGGGAAAGTTTATCCACTTCATCCCGTGCTATTTTCCAAGCTGGTTAATGCATCTTTTTATTGCTTCACAAAACCTCCTCCTCAAAAACCCTTCAGCTGTTAATATGTACAAGCACAGCTCATGCCTCGCTGGTGGTGGTGCTGGAGCTGATGGGGGCAATGCCCAGCCCTGCGTGCCGGGATTTGGGTCCTTTCATCCCTTTGCTACCCACACGTCCCTGAAATAGGATCAACCTTCATGGTCTGCACTGAGAGCAGGGTCAAGGCAGGTTTGATGTGCAGAGCACAGTGCTGTGGGAGCAGGTTGGCTTCAGGAGCAGCCAGAGCAGTGCCAGAGCTCCATCCTGGCCAGCATTCCCCTCCTTTGTTGCCATTCTTCTTTCTCAGGTCCTCCGGGACAAATCTGTGAATGATCTTCCTCTGTGTTGTATGGCTCTGCAGCAGGCACAATTCAAATAGCATTTAAATATTTATTTGTCATTTCCAGAACATTATCTGAGCCCAGCTCACAGGTTTTTACTTCATCCATCTGTGTATCTGTGAGGGAGCAATGCATGGATGGAACGTGAAGGCCACACTGCAGCAGGGACCGCTCATCCCTGCTTGTCTGTCCCTCCTCTGCCATCCGGAGATGGAGGAGCCTGGGGAGCTGCTGGTGCCATCTGTGGCATGGGCAGGGGGTGGTGCCAGCCCTGCTCCTGCTCCTGCTCAGACACCGAGCAGCCCCAGCTGGGCACAGGGACCAGGGGTGTCTCAGAGCCATCCCGGTGCCCTGCTGCCTGTCCCCTCCCTGTGCCACACAGAGCTCACTGCAAGGCAGGGGCAGGGGCAGGAGTGCCGGTGTTGGAAACGTGACCTGCATTCCCTCACTGAGACATCTGTCAGCTCCCTCTGACCTTTGGGGAAATCAAAAGACAGAGTGACTGTACTTGAGGAACATCAGAACAATAAAATGCCTTGGCAGCGCAGGAAGCAGCACTGGGAACCCAGACATGCAGACCCACAGAGGAAAAATTAGATTTTAATTTCCCAGCTTTAAAAATCCCAACAGATTTACCATACCAGGGCACCTAACTTTGATTCAGGCCACAGGGTTTTTAGGACAGTCACAAATCCCAGTTTGGATTGGTGCAGGTTTTCCTCTTGTAGTACTCAGGGCATGAAAAACCAACAACAGGCTGAGTTCTCAGCATAGACTGGAGACAAGTTTTCTCATTAAGACAGACCTGGTTTCAGTTACTCATCTGTGAAATAATCCTGTGGTTGATTTTTGAACTCAAGGAACTTGCTGCAGCTGGAGAGCCCTCAGCAAGGGAGGCCAGAGCTGGCTGTGCCTGGTTGTTGCACAGGAGGAGTGATGGTGCTTCCCTTCCCTTCCCTTCCCTTCCCTTCCCTTCCCCTCCCTTCACCCCGCCTCTCCCCCTCTGGGGGCACACCCANATAATCCTGTGGTTGATTTTTGAACTCAAGGAACTTGCTGCAGCTGGAGAGCCCTCAGCAAGGGAGGCCAGAGCTGGCTGTGCCTGGTTGTTGCACAGGAGGAGTGATGGTGCTTCCCTTCCCTTCCCACAGCATCACCCTGGGTGGGAGCACCTGGAGCAGAGGCCTCTGAGCCATAACTTTTCCTTCATGTTACAGAAGAGTCTTGGGCAAAATACTGGGTAATTATCCCTGGGGAATTGCACTATCACTGCAGGAGTGTTGGATTGGAGGTGCAGGAGGATTGTGGGGATTCGAGGGGTTCTTTGGGGAAGACAGTGGAAGGTGTCCATGGAAGGAGGGTTGGAATGAAGTGATCTCAAGGTCCCTTCCCACCCAAAGCATTCTGTGATTCCATGATTCTCTGACAGCCTGGAGTGACCCCTGAGCAGGCTCTGAGGCTGCAGTGGGTGCACTTGGGCACCGAAATCAGCTCTGCCCCTGCTCTGCCTTTGTCATGGGAAATATTTCCAGTGGTTTTGGGGAGCAGTGAATTCTTACTGTTTAAACTCAGCGTGAAGCCACAAGAACTGCTGTAAATTGGCTGGCTCTGATAAACCCAGTGCCACAAATCAGGTGATTAATACTTGTATAAATCTTGTATTTTTTTCTCCAAGTTTTCCTACACTTTTCACTGGAAATGTTTTTGATATAAACCCTTTCCTTCAATCTGACAGCTTTTTTTGCCCATCCTCTGTCCATACAGTCCACTAATAGCTTCAGCCCTACAGACCTTCTCTCCAGGAAATACCATTAAGATTTTCTTTTAGCAAAAGTGAGCAGTCCTTCAGAAATCCTTTATCAGGTCTGGTTTTTCCTGTTGTGGTTTGCCTCCTGCTCTTTTTATTTTTTTTTTCCTTGGATAGCTGTAATTTAAAGCTTACAAGATCGATAAGTCCAAGATGCACAGCGTAAATGGGAGAAGCAGACAAACAACTGGTAAAGATAGGAGACAGCTGATGAAAATGAATTCAGCTATAAAGCATTTGAGTTACTGTTCTCTGCTGTGATTTCTGAGAGAGATTAAAAAATAGTAGGAGGAGGGGGAGATACAAATCATCATTCCCTCCTCCCTCAGAATCTCAGATTGAAATAGTGTTGAATTTCTTCTTTTCCTTCCCATGTCTGTAAATAAACAGGAGATTTCTTTATTTGGAGGAGAGCTTTTAATCAATTGCAGGAGAATTGGCTTAATACAGAGATAACTGGGGAAAGTGTAATGGCAGGAAGTCTGGACCTGATGTAATAACAGCACCTTGTCTTGAACTCGCTGAATCCAGCCCTGTGCTAAACTGAAATGCTGAAAATGGCCTCTGTTCTTCACCGGTATCACTGGTGGCGATATGAGAAAGGGCCTCCTCCAACCCGGGGGAGGCCGAAAGTCCTGGCCAGAAAGTGAAAAGACGAGCTGAGTCTCCGAATTTCTTGCTCCAGATCGTTGTTTTAATGAGCGTTATCAGAGAGACAGAGTGCCGGGCGTGGCACCCTGTTAGCAGTTCAAGAGAGGCGCGGAAAAGAGAGGAGAAAGAGCCCTTATCTCAAATTCTTGCCCCTTTTAAAGGCAAATCCCCCAATTGAAGTTTGAAACAAAACATATTTTCTTTTCTCTACCAATACTCTATAACCTCAGCTTGAATATCCGGAGGAAATGCGGATATTTCTGTCCAATCAGTCTAAATCACCTTGCTGCAGAATATGGAGGTGTAGAAGAAGGAGAAAGAAGCCTGGGAAACAACAACTGTCCTCCATCTTGGCTTTTTTAGCTACTGTCTATTCACTACATAAACAATCCTAAAATCTCTAGATTTTTCACTCTGGAACATCACCACAAACTGCTCTGACATTCAGTTCAAACCATCTTAGATTCAAAAGTTTCCCAAAGAGTTGGCAGCTTCCTCCATGGGCGGAGGTCAAAATACACCCTGTCCAGGGGGGTCACACGGCTCAAAACAGGCAGAGGAATGTCCTCTGCACTTTGGGTGTCAACAACCTGTTCATGGCAGAAGGATTTTTCCACTCTGCTTTGCAGCCCTGGCGGTTCTCCGTGGGGCTGGGTTGGGGTTTGCTGTGTTTTCCAGCCCAGGCATGTCTTGCAAACCTTGAGCCAAGGTTGGGCTGTGCCCAGCTGGCACAGGCTGTGGCTCAGGCACTTTGGATTTGGCATTACAAATTGCAGTCACATTGCTCCGGGGAGGTGCGGGCTCTCTGAAAGGCCGAGTGTAGTGCCAGCAGGAGAGCAGACATTGCTAAGCTGGAGCCTCAATAGAAGTCAAGCAGGATTAAGGTGCAGCTGAAAGCAGAATTGGGGTTCCTAAATCACCGCAGAGCTTTAGAAAATGTTTTCTGTTCGCATCACAAACCATAATTTATCGACAGGGGGGTCGAAGTGTGAAATATATGTGCCAGGGAATTGTGTTTCAGTGAAACTGCAAATTTCTGTTGATGGGGAGGTTCTTACAAATGTTCCCTGTGTGTCCACGGCCACAGAAACTCCCTGAAAGGCTAAAGATGTGTCTGGCAATAAGCACTGACATTTTATATGTTTACATCTGTGTGTGCTGAGTGTGTCTCTATTTACCCCAAAAGATCAGGGGCACTTTGCAATATGAATTTGAAAAGCTCTGGGAAGGGAGGCACAGGTGCACGTGTGCACTTTGGAAGGATTGGCTCCATCCACAGGGAAATAAGTCTGTCTGCAACTGGTGAGATGAGAACAGATAAAGAGATTATCAACAAGTGACAAGAAAGAAAATAGGTTAGCTGAATTCCTCTTTATCACTTCTTCTCCCTCAAGACATCTCTCTGAATATCTTGTCATTCATACGGAGAGGCTGGAAAGAAAAATCACTTTTAAAGGTGACCCACAGAGGTAAAACCAGACCAAAACGGTGCTTGTGTGCTGCTTTTGCTCCTGGGGGACACAGGAACTGGTCTGGTGTTTGCACTGTGTGTGTTCTGTCTTTTCGGAGAGCAGGAAAATGGGATTAGAGCTCCAAGGTCTCTTCCTTGCTCCAGAACACAGCAGAGCATTCTGTGATCCGGCTGTGGGTGGGAATATCGAGGTCAACAGCAGAGGTGTGGCCTGTCCTTGCAGCAGAGAGGTTGATACAGAAATGCAGCTCTTGGTCAATGTGTTTAAAACAGGTGGAATGTGTTGGAAAAAACCCCAGTTAAATGACGTTTCCTTTTGGATGCTCATTTCTTCCATGAGCCTTTTTTTATTTCTTTTCCTTTAAAAGGAAAGTAACTACTGAAAATCACTTTGAAACGTGTTTCATGTCAGGAGAGCAATAATGTAGGTGGTGATTGATAAGATTTATTGTTTCTGGGTTTGTGTTACCTTGTGATTCCGAGGAAAGCTGAATCTTATCTGTTTGGTGCTATATAAACACTGAACAGACTTCAGAGAGCCTGTAATGTAAGCAGACAGGAAAGGCAAAGGAAGAGAGGAGGGAATATGCAGAAAAGTGCCTCATTCCAAGGCCAAAAACCTGATTTAGAATGAGAATCAGATCTTGTCACTGCAGCCCATTTTTTCTATTCCATGGGGTATGTTGCTTCTGTTATTCAAATATGGAAAAACCTCTCCTTTTCCAGGTAAATGAAGGGCAGGGAGAATGAGATCAGACAGAAACTCAGCATACAGGGGAAAAAAAAAACAAAAGCAAAGGAATTGTACTGATAAAGGTGCTGGTTTTAGATAAATTCAACACATGACATGCCATTACTCAAATCACAATTCTGTCTTTATTTCTAGATGCAGTAAAGTGGGGAGAAGGATTCAGATGTAAAACTACAAACTGACCATGCATTGATGAGGAAAAGCTGCATGTACTGGTTAGAAATGCATGTTTTTCTTTTTAATTAAATATTTGTGTTTTGGATGTCGATTTTATTTGCCTTTATATCTGAATCATCACAGAAAAACTCACTGTTTAGACCCATTTTGATACCATTTCTGTCTGGAAAAAGCTCTCTATAAAAGCATAAACACGTGTGTGTGTATCTGTTGTGCATGTAGGTGTGTTCTGGAATGATTCCATGGGATTGTAATTCCCTGGAGTCTGTGGACATGCTTTCAGAGCCTGACAGCTCCGAGGTCAGATGGAGCTTGCTGTCTTCTCTTTTTGCAACTCAAGCAAACATTCATTTGTTATTGTGTGTGGAGCTGAGCCCTAAGCCAGGCTTTATCCTGTTGTAGCAACTAATTGGTGAGGAAATTGGGATTTTACATGTAAAAAACCCCCTCAGTTCTGGAGAAAAAGGTGTTGTGACTATTCTACTCTCATTATTTCGAGGTCAGTGTCCCATTCTGCTCCCCAGCAGCTGCTGGTGGCCATCAGGGCAGGGAGGGGCTGGATGGATTTCCTTGGATTTCCTAAAAGTTGGGCAGGATGAAGAGAAATAGCGGAAGAGCAGGGCCCGAGGGGTGGCACTGCCAACAACTGCTCAGCAGGGAGAAAAGGCTTTGGAGCCCTGCAGTTATTTATGGCTTGGACTTCTCCAGGACAGTTTGTTTCCAGGGGACTTTAGTGCCCGTGGACCCTTCCTGTAGTGAGATGTGCTCGGAGGAAATAATCACACTGGCAAGGGGTTTCTGTCTATTTATTTCATTATTTTTAAATCCCATTCAGAACTGCCTCCCCCAAAAACAAACAAACAAACAAACAAAACCAACAAAAAATCCTCCTGTAATTCTGTGTTTTGTTTGTTTATGGCTGGTGAAAAGGGAGTCTGGGCTACCAATACATGCATTTCCCATGAGCTTTTCTTAACAGGAGCTCTGAGGTGAAAGCTTTGCCTATAATGGGAATTATTTACACCATAACTTCCTTTTGAGCTACCATTTATCGGGATTTTGTGTTCTGCTTGCTGGCCTTGACTGCTGTAGAGAGCAGATTTCCTATGTATCTGCTGCTGAATTTCATTTTGTGAACTTTTGTGGTCTGTAAAAATCAGAATGATAAAGTTATTGACAAAATGTGCTTTGTCTGATTAGTGTTTGAAATTGTTTTGGCTTTTTTAAAAATTCTTTTCTTACACCCACAGATAAATCTTTTTTTTTTTTCTTACAGTCAGTGATTGTTCCAAGTAGAAAATAATCTACTAATTTCTGATTAACCCCAGCTAATCAGGCAGGCAGTGGCATCCAGCTGCTGTGTGAGCCCAGATCTCCATAAAATCTGGTTACGTTTTCATTTATCCCGTTGTGGGAGCAGCTCTGACCTGAAGAGCTGACTTCCTTTTTGTGAGTTAGCTGATAAACTTTCCCTCTTTCAGGACCAGACAGCTGGAAAGGCCACTGTGGAGGGCTGGCTGGTTTTTGGGAATGAATGAAAAAGAAGAAAGATTTACTTTGCTTTTTTGGGGGGACAATCTGTGTTGTTTCTTCTTGCACACCTCCAAACCACCTCCTGCCTTTTATCTTCCAAACCATCTCCTGAAAGATTTACTCTGCTTTTTTGGGGGGGCAATCTGTGTCGTTTCTTCTTGCACACCTCCAAACCACCTCCTGCCTTTTACACCCCAAACCTTCTCCTGTGTTCTCTGGGAGGGTCTCCCGTGGGCTGAGCTGTTCCATTTCCAGGGGGAAACACTGCAGATGGAGGTACAACATTCCAAGTGCAGGCTTGAGCAGTTCCCTGTCTGGAATCACAGAATCACTTAGGCTGGAAAAGACCTTTAAGGCCATCAAATCCAACCATTCCCCCAGCTCTGCCAAGGCCACCCCTAACCCATGTCCCCAAGTGCCACATCCACACGGTTTTTAAATACCAGGAAAGTCCCAAAGTGCTGCAGCCTTTGGAGCTGGAGCTTGGCTGTGCCTGCAGTGTGGATGTCTGGAATTGGGCTGTTTCTTCTCTTTGGTTCCTGACTTAAACCACCCACTTTTGTGTTTTTGTGCTGTTTCCTCTCTGACTGAACCCGTTTCTCAGGGCAGGGATCAGCCTCGTGACCTCCTTGCCCTGCGTGACCAGAGAATGAACCCAGAGCCATTCAGATGGGGCTCCAGACTGGAGTTAATCTGTGCTGCCCCACAAATAACTGCATTTACTTACACAGGGTCTCTTTATTTAAACGCATTTCTCCTCTTTGTCAGAGAGGAATTGTAATTAAGATTTCATTGCATGATGAACTTCCTAAATTTAGAGCATTCTTCGTGAATCTATTACCTTTTAAAAGATATTTGGCAGTGAGAAAGTTGGTAATCGTTCCTTATCATTTAAAATTCAGGGCATGATGTGTGGAGCTGTGTTTATGAGGAGGGTACGGAGTCCTGTCATTTTCTACGTGCTTAAAAGCTCCATAAGTGGTTGAGGAAGCTCCCATCCTGAGGAGAAGAAAGGGCTCATTAAAAAGATTAGCTCATAGAGAACAAATTAAACTTCAGTGCCCTGCATAAAGATTATAATAACTGTAATAATAAATGAATTAATAATGCATTAAAGGAGAATTCCTCCAGTCAGCTTGTCACACACTTATCCTTGAAAATTGACTTCAGTGAGGTGTGTCACATGAGCTAATGACCTTAACTGATGGATTTGGGATTTTTCCACACTCCAAAATCCACTCAAACCCAGATTTCTGTATTTTTGACAGTTTTCTGGAGAGACATGAAGTAAGTTGGGCCATTTGGTGCTGTATGCCAGGGGGGAACCTCTTTGTTGAACCAAAGTAATCTCTAGTTTTAACCTCAGGGAATCAGAACTGGTAAATCCTGACCACTTGGACAGGGAAGAATTGGCAATCCAGTGTTGGAGGCTGCACAGCTGCACCAGATGTGCACACCTTGGGCTGATGGGGGATACACAATTTACAGGGCCTCTAACGTATATTTATATCTATATGGCCTCAAACTGACAGAGAGCAGGGTTAGATCCAATATCAGGAAGAAATTGCTCCCTGTGAGGGCGGGGAGGCCCTGGCACAGGGTGCCCAGAGCAGCTGTGGCTGCCCCTGGATCCCTGGCAGTGCCCAAGGCCAGGCTGGACAGGGCTTGGAGCAGCCTGGGACAGTGGAAGGTGTCCCTGCCATGGCAGGGGGTGGCACTGGATGGGCTTTAAGTCCCTTCCAACCCAAACCAGTCTGGGATTCTACCTGGGGAGGTTCCACAAATTTAAAGGTTTTGTGCCCACTGTTATAAATATGAGATTATCAGGATTTAGGAATAAGTTATTAAGTTCAGCACTGAAATAAGAGGCATCCTTAGGGGTTTAGTTGAGAAATTGTAGGCGCTGAGGCATCTCTAGCCAGCAGAAAAGTGAGAGTTTGGGATTTCTGCTGTCTCCCCTGGGTAAGGGCTGAGTTTCTAATGGTTATTCCACTGGGGAAAATTTGAATTAAGGGAATTGGTTATCCAGACATGGGAAGCCGAAGCTGGTTGTAAAATGCATCTTTAGGCACCTGGGTACCTTTAAAATTAATCCATTATTCACTCCTGAAACCCAAACCTGCTCCTCTAAGCCCAGGCACTGCTGAAGATGGAGTTTACATGAGCCATGAGGTGGTTAATTTTTAGAATCTTAAAACAATTGAGGGTGGAAGGGACCTGAGGAGGTTCCAAAAGGAATCTATGGGTTCCAATTAAAGATTACGAGGAACACTTACCCTGTTCCTGAAGGATCATGGAATGGTTTGGGGTGGAAGGGACCTCAAAGATCATCTCAGTCCACCCCCTGCCATGGGCAGGGACATTTTCCACCAGCCCAGGTTGCTCAGTTTGTAATGATTATGTCACACTGATGCTTCTCTGTGTCCCCAGCCACACCTGCAAACAGGTATTTGTAGGTGTTGGTTTAACACTGAGCTTTGCCTATGAAAGATATGAAAGCAAATTCCTTCTGGGATGCTTTTTTTTTTCCTTTGGAAAATAATTGAAAATTCATCTCTTGTGTTTTGTTGCTTTTATTGGAAGGGTATTTTTAATAAAAATCTCATTCAGCATAAAAAGGACAACATCAATGGGGTTCTTATCAGTGCTTTGCATCATGTTAATGCCAGAGCCAGCAGCGAGTTGTGCAGGTATTATACCAGAACAAAGGAAATTATTCCAGGGATTTTATCTGAGAATATTTTGAGTTCTCTTGTCAAGCCATGCAATATGTGCTCTGCTTTATTTGCTGGCTGGTGTGAGAGCAGCTGAACAGTTGCTGGAGTTTGCACAGGGATTCTTTTCTCTCCCTGCACTGCTTTGCTTTGGCACGTTATTTGATCCACGCCAGGAAAATAGTGAGAGATCAAATAAAAGTGATGCATTAATACCTGCAATTGTTACAGCTCAGAGGAGCGTTGCCTCTGCATCATTTGAAGCGGTCACTCGGGGTGCTGGAAGCACAATCCTCTTTTTCAGCCTTGCCAGCAATAAGAGGGTCAGCAGCGCTGCTGAATTTTGGAACAGACAGGAACGTGCAGCAGGGATAGCCTGGGGCTGGCAGGGGATAACGAGGGAAGCACAGCTCTGCCTGCTGGGCTGGATCTGCTCCTCCAAACCTCCCCGACTTCTGCTCTCAGGGCAGCGGAAAGAGCTAAACTCTGAGGTGTTCTTAAATTTCCAGTAACGAGGCTGGGCTCATTAGCACTCTCATCAGATGGCTTTCAGTTGCTATCAGTCTGACTTGGATTTGAATTGATGACCTTGAGATAAAAGGCTTTTTATTCTATTACCCATCTCCTGAGCCATCAAGTCTTTAATATGCCGTGTAAAATCAGTTTTCAGATGGTATTTCTTTTATATAATATCATCATTTGTTATTAATGATGTCTGATTTTGGGTGCTACGAGCTCTAATTGTGCACAATAGTACTTCTGTTATTCCTATTATTTCAGATTTATCTGCTATATTACCAGATACTTGTAGACAAAGAGAAAATAGATTGGTAATAGAGTGTAATCCAGTTTTATATAAACGAGTTAATAAAATCACATAAAAATACAAAGTTAAATTCAGCATCAGCAAAGCTCATCTGTTACTTCAGTAAATTGATATATAAAATTCTTCTTCAATGCTGAAATAAACTTTACTGCAAAATGCTGTATGGGACTACCAAACATATGGAAAATTAAGGAAAAATGAGTAAGAATATGTAATACAAACATCACAATGAAGGAAGTTTATTACATGCCACCCTTTTCCACCTGAAGGCTTTTCCCTGAGGATAATATGGAGTAGATCATGTTAAAAACCCAACGTACACAGGAGTGTTAGGAGTGTAACAAGGGAGCTTTTCCTGTTTTGCTTTTATGTGACTGTGTTTGTTCGGAAAAGATAAAACTGGGAGCCCTGGGATAAAGAGGTGCCTTTAGGGAGAGGTCCTTTGGGAACTCTCAGGTATGAACAACTTATTGTCCATATTTGTTCTGACTTGAAGGTATCCAGTATGAATTTGAAAAGGAAGACCACAAAGCTGGTGCTGCAGCACTCAGTTGTGCCAAATTAAATGGTTTTGTTCCAGAGGAGATAACATTTCTGTAAGATGTAATTTATTGGGTTTTGACACTAAAAAATAAGGGTTAGAATGCAAATCTGGTGCAGATTTTATGGGGTCAACCAGCTGAGCCCTCTGGAGCCCAGTGCATCCCCTGCCTCCAGCAGAGGTGGTCATGTCAAGGTCATTTTGAAGCTCCCAGCAATGGGTCAGAGCAGCTTTCTTGGAGATAATGTATTAAAATGATTAACTATATAGCTCAGACAGCTTTTCATACTATCTGTCCTTAATTTGCCTCTCAGTGAATTAAGGCAGCCAGTAGTGGTGTTCCCAAAGTACAACTGATTGGAGCTTTCTTAATTAAACCCTGTCATGTGTTGGAATATTGCTGCCATGTCCCTTTTCCAGCCCTCTGTCTCCGTGGAGTGAGCAAATATCCTCCTTTCTAGGTCATGTTTTCTGAATCTCACATGGATAATTACCTCCTGTGTCCTGTGGTTAACATCTGCTGATATTTCCCCAAACACCACCTGTGTCTGGCAGCAGCCTCTCCTTGCTGACTCACGCTTGGGTTTTATCCTTTCCAACCTCTGTTCCCACTGCCTATCTGAAAAAACCTCAGATTTTACAGCTTGCCCTTCTTATTACCAAAAGAAGTAGGACTTTAAATATCTTTTTATTAAATTATCTTCAAGATTTAAGATTGTTTTCCACCGTAAGTGTTCTCCTTTAGGGTCCTGGTGAATCCCTCACGTTGTGTATGACCTCAGTCACTCATGACAATACTGGGCCAAGTCTAACACCTGTGCAGGTGTGCTGGTGTGGGCCTCAATTTGGAAATAGACAGTCAAAATCTGTTCTTTGAGTGTGTTTATTGTCAAACTAAACTCACAAGTTGGTGAATGGACCTTACTGTGACAAACATATTCTGTTTGTCTATTCAAAATGTATCACATCTAATTCCCTCCTGTGATAAGGTAATTATCCTGATTAAAAAAAAAAAAAGGAAGACTGGGTTGATGTGATTAGAACTTCACATCTTGGCAGTTTCTTCTCACTTTATATTCCTGGAGGTCCTTACAATTTAATTGTTTGTTCATTTGTTCCTGGGTCTTCCAGCAATCTGAATTAGACTTACAGAGACCTCCTTTTTCCCTTGTTAGAACAGCTGCTCTGTTTGACCATCTCTTGCCCTCAGTCATTCCCAGAGAGTGCTAAAAACTAATTACTGGTAGTTTAAAGAGAACTTCAGCAGATTCAGAAGTATTTCAAAAGGAATTTAATCCTTAATCACTTACCCAGCTGTATCTTACACAGTCCTCAGTTCTCTGCTCAGACTGTGGTCCAAGCTCCAAGTTAAAATGAATTCTGTTGGGGGTCTGGTCACTGTAAAGCATCTTTTTGTGAAGAAGGAGGTTAAAAAAGGTGTAGAAAATGCCAGCCTTTTGTGATTTGCAGTTCTTTCCCAGGTAGGTAATGGACTGTTGCCCTTCTCCTTTACAATCCCTTTTTGCAGGCAAGGTAGAGAGAAGAAATCTTGTCACTAAAAGTAAAAGGTTCTTTTGTAAGTGACCATCTTTATTTTTTTTGATTAATCACGGTTAATTCAACTACTGAAGGGTTAGAAAAACTCATTAGGATTTATATGAACGACTTCTTATTGATTAATTAGTCTTCACTAGTTGGATTAGAAGATTTGAAGATCCAAATTTCTGCATTACTCACCAAACCCACGATAACCAGGCAGCTTTATTATTTTCATGAGTGCACTGCAGGTGTGGCTGTGTTCTCCTGCTGCATTTCCTGCCCTTTTTTGCTGTCCTGGTGTCTGATCCTCACTCAGGTCCAGGTCAGCCACTCTCAGTGGAGCAAGTCCAGTTTAGCAGCAGCAGGAGGAGGAGGAGGAGTTCTCTTTTGGCAGCTCAAGCATCCAGAACCTGGGGGTTAGAGGGGTGGGGAGGGTTAAACTGGAAATCTCACCCATGTTGGTGTGCACTAGGATTTTTAGAGCTTGATAACACTGCAGTGTTTCTCATGATGATGGCAAAAGGCAGATTGGAATAATAAATATATGGTAGATATGATAAATGTATTAAAAAAAGAGTGGTAAACCATGCATTCTAAGATCCTCTCAAAAAATTGCAGCCTGTTTTTTTTTGTTATGCTTCAATAGTTTATTCCAAGTCCTGCCCCTGCAGACTTGGAACATTAATGTATTTCATTCTGCTATGAAGAATATTCCCCTTTTCTGCAATGCCACCTTCCACTTAGGGATTTCTGAGACAGATGTGATATTAAAGTGCCTTCAGTTCTGTGCTTTGGAATAAAGGAAATTATTTAAAGGCAAAAAACAACACAGTATCCTTCAGAAAATGGAAATATAAATTCATTTTCTGAAAGGGACTGAGCTGCTATTGAATTATTTTCTATATTCATTATTTGACAGAATAGCATAAGTAAATGCCAGAGAATGGAAAGTGATTAAAAATGTAAGAATTAATAGCAAAAAGTAGATAAGCACATGCTATGTATACAGATTTGCATCCTGTGACATAAAGAGGATTAGAGAATTAATTTACCAATGCCATTTATTTGGGAAGCCAGTTCAGATAAGTAACAGTCCTCATGTGCAAGGACCCTAACGATGTCAGTGGGGCAAACCCAGAAAAGTCAGTTGAAGAATAGAAAAAAAAACCCAAAAATTTCTATTAATTTTTTTCCTTATCAGGTAGAATACCAAGTTAATAAAAACTAGGAAGATGATCAGTCTAGAAATTAGAATTGCAGTTTTCTCTGAAGTTGTGGTAACTGGGAAGGCCTCCAAGAGTGACCCTGTGAAGATGGGATTTGTGACCCAAACTATCGGCACTGCCAATTTCCATCTTGAGGCAGCAGTGACTGGGTGCTGATGTGATGAGGAGTTGCCTTGTTTCCTGACAGTCTGAATCCCAGTTCTGACACTGCAGTCCCTCCTGGATGGGATTCCTGGTCTGGATGGGATTCACTGAGCTGAGGTTTCTCCAGGAAGAGCAGCCCAACCGTGCGTCTCCAGCCGGTGCTGAGGCGGCAGAGCTGGCATTGGCATTCCCTGCCTGCCCTGGGGCCGTGCCAGCTCTGGGCAGCACCAGCCCTGCCTTTCTGTCCCCAGGCACGTGTTCAGGGCAGTGTCCCTCCTGCTGTCTGTGACAAAGCTCGGGGTGGTGGCAGGAAACACTCACACACGGTGCTGTGTGTGTGGGAGCTCCTCTCCCGCTCCGGCATTCACTGCTCCTTAGGGATGCCCGGGGTGGATCCCTGCTTTGTGTGCCACACGTGTAGGCTGAGGAGACTCCCAGAATGACACCCTGCCTAACCAAATCAACCACCTGGCAGCAGCAGGAGGCTTCAAAGTCATTGCAACTCCAGTTTCTAAAAGCTGCTGTCTTGTTGCAGAGCGCCTCACCCGAGCTGGGCCTGACAGAGATGTGACAATTGACTTGGGGATGTTCTTTAAGTGCTGCTGAGCTATTGACATGTTCCCTCCAAACCCTTCCTGTCAGGCCACATCATAAATTGCTGCAGCAGAAGTTATTCCTGAGCAGCTCTGAGATGGATCATTGTTCAGTTGCACCGACAGCCCATGGGTTTTAATCTGTTTATTTGGCTGTACCGTCTTCTGTGGCTGCCTGGAAATAGGATTTCCAAGCAGGCAGATATCTCTTGGAGAATTCTCACTTTGCATATTTCCTCACTACTCCATTTGAAAAAAAAATCAATTTCTTCTAAACACTTCCCTGCCAAGCTTAGCATTTTTTATCCTGCCTAAAACAAAATCATTGGTCTTGTCTGAGTGGGGCAAACCAGGGCAATGAGTTATTGCTCAGTGGCTGATGCACCTTTTCCCCCCAGTGTACTTGTTCCTCTGTCCTTGCACAGGGCTAAGTACAGGACAGGGGCTATTCAGTGCCTGGAGTAATTTGGATGGAATTTATTATCATTAGCAGGAAGGGCAAAGGCAGTTGCCACAGGAGTTCATTACAAGGGAATTATTTCCATATATCCATTTAGGAAGAGTGGGCCCTAAGTGCCGTTGCCTCATTAAATTCCAGAACCTGGGTGCTGTTATCGCTCTCCAGATTGAACAGGCACGTTTTTCCAAAGGCTTGTGTCCCTGCAATGTGCTGCATGGCAGGCAGACACCGACAGATGCTCCGTGGCTTCCTGCAGGAGCTGAGGGCTGGGCTGTGCTGGCTGTGGGAGAAGGAAGGGCTGCTGGAAGGTGGGAGAAGGGCGGCTGGAAGGTGGGAGAAGGGCTGCTGGAAGGTGGGAGAAGGAAGGGCTGCTGGAAGGTGGGAGAAGG
>VZTH01002189.1:117948-200686 GCA_013397815.1 Aleadryas rufinucha
GGGGCTTGGAGCAGCCTGGGACAGTGGAAGGTGTCCCTGCCCAAGGCAGGGGTGGCACTGGATGGGCTTTAAGATCCCTCCCAACCCAAACCATTCTGGGATTTTGTGCCACGCTTAACAGGACTCTGTTCTAGGTTTCTGTCATGAAAGCTCAGACTAAAAGAACTTAAATAAAATATACCTTTTGTTTTATCATTTCTATATCCTTCTTTGTATCTTATTTTTTTCTTTTGTTTCTTCTCTAGTGTTGTTTTTTGTTTGCTTTTTGCTTCTTTTTTGTTTCCCCCTTTTCTTTTTCCCTGTTTGCTGCAAAGTCACAGGTTTCCCTGATCTGTGAGGTGCACACTTGAATTTTCAATTAATTTACTTTTTTCCTTTGACAATTGCAATTTTTTGCCACTCCATGTTATTAACAAGTTTTGTTCTTCCTCCTCCCTCCAAGCTTTGCTCCAGCAGAACTTCCCAGCCCATCCAGAGCATCTCTGCTTTATAATTACTTTACATTTCTTTATGGCTTCTCTTTAAGCAGGGGAATTGCATAAGTTAACGTGAATAATACTAATTATTTTGGATCTGTCACTGCACGACTGATGATGAATAATGCAGGTACTGCTCTGCTGCTGGATGCAGTTGTTGGGGATTTTTGCCTTTTCCCCCTCATCATCAGCCTTGAAGTATTGTGACATCGGGTGACACAGATAAACCTGGCTTCTGTAATTAAGTTTTATTTTAATGATCCCGGAAAATACTCAATTTTGCGTGTTCTCATGGTTTAAACGTGGTTTAATCAGTCTTCCAGCTTTCCTGTCTGCTCAGTGCTCTGCTCACATTTCTCCAGAGGAATCACAGGATCCAGTAGGATAAAACTTCAGAATGCCCCACACTGGCATGTTTAGGTTTTCATACTAATGAAGATAATTTTGTGCATTAGATCCATGCATTTTTCCCATCTATCTGAGGAAGGCCTGGCAAATAACACCACTGAGGGGGGACTTTCAGGGACTATGCATTTGACTTTTCTAATAGAATTCACCTTATTTTCCATGAGCATTGGGGTGATTGGGATTTTTTTCCACTCCTGCTTCCATAAAACAAGCTTTAATTCTCCCTGTACAGGCTTTTGCAGCTGCAAAGAAATGAAATTTGATGAAAGCAGTGACTGAAACCACAGCTTCCTCACCCCCTCACTGCACACTCTGCCCAGAATCCATGGGATATGTGCAGGAGAAGCTCTGCTTTGGTGGGATCTTATTTCCCCCCCAGTTTGCCAGCAGAGCTGCTGGTTGCTGGGCTAAAGAAAAGTCATTTATGAGCGGTGGGTGAGGAATTTGTGAATATCCAGCTCATCTGTCTGAGCTGACACCGAGCTCTGAGAGCTCTGTCCATAACTGTCCAAACAGATATTTTCAGACTGGATTTGATCCCCTTTAGGCACTGAAACTTAAGAATTTAACAGTCCTTTTTTTTTCTTTCCTCCCATCTCCTCCCTATTTTTTTCCCCCCTCTGGCTGTTTAATATTAAAATGCTGCATCCTGTGGTAGGGAAGGCAGCAGGGATGCTCCAGCTCAGAGGGGATGTTAATTATCAGCAGTGCAGGTTCCCAAACCCCTCGCAGGAGCAGCACTTGGATGGGCTGAGGCTGCCCAGATTCGCTCTGGCAGGATGGAAAGCTCAGCCTAATATTCAGAGCTGATTCCTGGAAAAGGAGGATGTAGGAATCCAGCTCTTTCCCAGAAGGGAAGGCTGGAAGGATGCTCCTGCACTCCAGAAAGGTGATTTTATTCTGTCTTAGACTTGGAAATAAATCTGAATATATTTTTGGTTTAGCCAGGTTTATCAGAGTGTTTGGGAGTAGGAATGGAGCATTTCCAACTGTAATTTTCTTCCTCACTTGCAGGTGAGAAGGCTGTGGAAAAGGACTAGGGAAAAAAAATGGGCTGTTTGTTGATTCTTCCTATAGCAGACTCCTTTGAAATTTAGCAACTCAGCTTCCCAAAGTCACAATTCCCACTCAGGGATGATGTCTGTTACAGTAAAAACCACCTTGGTGTTCCCAGAAAATAATGAACTCCAGACACATTTCTTGGCTGTGTGGCTTGAATTCAAAGATCTTTAAATGAGAAAGAAAGAAAGAAAGAAAGTGGCCAATTTTCCCAGCAGAAACATTTATAGTGGGAAGAAATAGTTTGAAAAATTTAATTTTTTAGCCTGAGGCCAAACAGAGCAATCACATAGAGGATGAATCAGATGGATTCCATGTACAGAATGCTGGGAAATCGGCTTTGAAGCATTAATCAACACTTTCATGTTATGATTTTTAGGTTTGTAATTACAATCATGTAGTATTTACCAAGTGTGAATACTCACATTGCAGGGATTTGTTATCAAATTGGACATGGGGCTTAATTTAGATTAAATTCAGGAAGTTTGTGTCTGGAAATCTCTTGGTACTTTATGCCTTGTAGGCAAAAAGTGCAGAGGAAGAACATGAAGAGGAGGAGAGGAAATAAACACCCCAATGGCAGAGACAACAATACACTTACTTTTCTCTTTTAATTAACAATAAGGGTTCAGGTATGAGGATAAAAACAAATCAGCTTGATGTAAATTCATTGCAGATCAGAGATGCACTGAAGATACCAAAAGATTAAATACTCCAAACAGAGTCCTGGGTTTAGGAATTGATTATTGTGAGGCTGAGCCTAAGTAATAAGCATGAAATATTAATTAGGCTGCCTGTATCTCGTGAAATAAAAGTGCTTTAGCATTAAGAAATGAAATTGAACCAGATTTAGAAGAAACATTTCAAATTATTCTGTGCAATAGGCTAACACAAATATTGACTCCCTGGTCCATTAATGAAAATAAATTAAATTATTAGGGATTAGTGACCAGTTTAAACTGGAGGGAACCCAAAGCAGGAAGGTTTAACCTTTTCTCTGCTCATCCCTGCCACTTGGGCTGCAGCAGCAGTTGTGTCTTCTGCACGGGAGCACTGCTGCTCTCCAGGGAAGGCTTTGGTCAAATTAGTCCCTAATCTTTGATAATGTGCTCTCCAGAGGGTCCTGTGGCTAAATGCTCTGATAAGTAATAGGATATGCAAAGCAGATCTGCTCTGGCAGGGCCTGGCACGTAATGAATGATGGAGTTACAGCAGGGAAGCTGAAACCTCGACTGGCTGGACCCAGCTTGGGAAAATGTTCTCTGAAAGTCAGGTGTGGCCCAGGGCTTGGTTATCCACCCTGCTGCAGTTCTGTGCTCTCCAGGGATGGGTGAGCTTTGTTACCTGGGTCCTGGTGGAATGAGAGAGGGAAAAGCACCAAGGGAGTGAGGAACAGGGAGGGTTTGGGCTCCCTGGTGAGGAATTGGAGAGGAGTGAGTGGTGCCAGGGTGGGGACACTGCACGGAGAGCAGGATCAGCGCTGCCAGTGAGACCTTCTCCTGCCTGTCAGAGCAGGGGGAAGCAGCAGGAAGGGGTCACTGGGAGAGCTCTGTGTTGTGTCGTTGTCCCTGACTGCTCCAGGAGGGGAATGCTGGATTTTATCAGAGCTGTTTTACCGTGTGAGCCTCGTCGCTCCTGTCAGTCCCTCCAGACGGGAGCTGGGGCTGGAACTCTCGGTGTGTCCTCCCCCAGATCCATGAAAGCTGCAGAGTGTGAGGAGCACAAGTGGCAGCGATTGTCACTGATGTCCTCCTGTCTCCTGGTGGCACTTCAGCTGCACTGGAAGCCCGTGGAGGGAGGAGGGAGGAGGGAGGGAGCTGAGTACCGATGCTGTGCCCTGCTCAGGAATTCCAAGGTGTACAATTCCACTCCTTTCATCTTGCTGGATACCCTGGGCACTTACTCACCTTATTTGGGGCTTGCACACTTTAATTCATCATTTTTATAGGATCACAGGTGCTCTCAGTTCTCCTGTGAAAGCCCCATGTCACAGTTGTGAGCTGGTACAAGCCTGATTCAAGCATCCTTTTGTTTGTAATTCAAAGCCTGGATTTCCTGGCAAATTTGGAATGAATGCACCTCAAAATAAGCCTTAAATAGTACTTTAAGGCCATGATTAAATGTACTGTTATTAGAACAGAGCTGTGTATCCATGGGAATTCCAGGGATTGCATTCATTGCACACAGGTCCCATCCTGAGAATGGTATGAATACAAGCAGTATCCAAAAGATGGAAGAAGAAAGGGCATTGTGACACAGTAAAGTTCAGTAAGACCCTGTGTAAAGTCTGTCAGAACTGGAATTCGAATTTCTGCCTCCTGTCCAAGACCATCTCCTTCATTAAAGACACCACAGTAATTTGGGAAAGGCAAGGGCTGCAGTGACAGGGTCAGATTTGAGATTTTTAATTCACATCATCCTGTCCTGAGCTCCTGTTCCACCCTCACAAACTTTTCACAGAGTGCAGAGAAGTGCTGGTTTGTGGCTGAGGCTGCCAGAGTCCAAACCCAGGCTGGCATGGCCCTCAGCTGCCCACTCCTGCCTTGCTTTTGGCCCAGCAATTTTCCTCGTGCACCACAGATATCATTAAGAACCACTGGCCCAATTTCTTGTTTCATTATGGATGACAAAATAAAACATTAATAGGTTTTTTAATATGAACTGGGAGTTAAATATTCATTATTTCTTATTACTTCAATGTCACTAAGCCTTTGATGTGCTGGAACTCAAAGCCTCTTCTCCCTGCTCTCCACTTGTACCCTTTTAGTTCCTGGGTGTGAAGGGCACCCGGGCTTTGCTTGTGGCTCTTTGTGTGCTCAGCAGCTCCTGGCCGTGGGGCTGTCCCTGCCTGTGCTGATGGATGGGATCTGGGATGCATCGTGAGCAGGGCTGGCTCCTGCTGGGAGCTCTGGCTCTGGGCTCACTCCTCCCTGAAGCTGTGCCACTTGTCCATCGCTGTTTGTTTCAGTGTCACAGAACCGTGGCATGGGCTGGGTTGGAAGGGATGGATGGCTTTTATCCTTAAAGCCCATCCAGTGCCACCCCTGCCATGGGCAGGGACACCTTCCACTGTCCCAGGCTGCTCCAAGCCCCAGTGTCCAGCCTGGCCTGTTTTAAATGTGTGGAATATTGAGGAATGGCTGTGTTAGGAGGGAAAAGAGGGGCACTGGGCTGTCCCTGGGCACAGAGTGTGCCAGGGGCTTTGCCGTGGCAGGAGGGAGCACGGAGGGGGATGTCATGTCCATGACAAAACAGCAGCCAAGGAGAGAGGGATGGCTTTGCATTTTCTTTCTTTGAGCTGTTTATATCCTCTCTTTCACCTTCAGAGCCTCTTTGTGTGTCTGGATTGTTGTCTTACTCCTTTATCCTTCCAAACCAGCTTTCATGCAACTTTCTATCCTAAATTTTCCCCTTCAGATTTAATATTTGTGCTGTGATGTGCTCACAGAATTATTTGGGTTGGAAGGGACCTAAAGATTATCTGTTTCCCCCCCCTGCCATGGGCAGGGACACCTTCCACTATCCCAGGCTGCTCCAAGCCCCATCCAGGCTTCCCTTGGACACTGCCAGGGATCCAGGGGCAGCCACAGCTTCTCTGGGCAGCCTGTGCCAGGGCCTCCCACCCCCTGAGTAAAGAATTTATTCCTAATATCTAATCTAGCCCTGCTCTTTCTCAGTTTGAATCCATTCCCCCTTGTCCTGTCCCCCCATGCTCGTGCAAATAATCACATTTGTTTCTGAGTGTGTGCAAACGTTGGCTGCCTGCTGTCCTTTAATGCCAAATATTTTCCAAAAAAATGGCACTTGAATGCCATATGCATTTCTGTGGCTGTTTCCCCAGAACAGGAGCAGAATCTCCATAAATGTGTGTGGAATCTTTGTGTCTTAGCCTTATTCAGAGCTTAGTTCACACCAAGATACCACAATCATCACTTGTGTAACTCCCTCAGAATGGGGTCTTAGTTCTGCTGAGAGAAACAAGCAGCAATTTGAAAATCAGTATTGAAAAGGTGATTTTTAAGATGGAGAAAAGGTGTAAAAGTTGACTTTATTTATTAAGTACAACCATTAATTGTGAATATTGTGTACGTTGTCCTGTTATTATAGATTCTTGTCACAGAAGTTGCATCCTATGGGTCTGGGCATTTTCAACTCCAAAGTTCCTCACAGGCAGGTTAAAGAGAATTCTTTATCAAAGACATGATCTCCCCTGAAAGAAACCACACATTCTGCTTTCTGTGTGATTAAATATTTTGCAAAATTATGTAATTTAAAGTTTAATTTAAAAGCAAACTGTTAGGCTTGTGCAAAGGCAGGTCTGCAATGCAGCAGACACCTGGGGAGGGGACTGCTGTTCTCTGCTGGACTGGAGTTTGGCTGGGAGTAGTAAATTCAGGTTGAACAAGTGATATAACCTCAGAATGAAAGGTATTTTCATTTCATAAAAAAACCCAACTTCCTCAAAAGTCCAAATTTCTGGCACAAGTGCTGATTTCTCACTCCTGGGTGTTGTGTTTACAACCAGGAGCAGGCCATGGGTGAATTCAGGGTGTAGGAAGGAGCTGGAATAGCCCCAGTCCTAGGGACAAACTCCAGCACTCGATGAAAAAATAATACAATCAATTAATAGGTAATCAAGTGTTAATAATTGAAATGAACTTGGGGATGAGTGTTGTTAATATTTAAACATTATTCTGATCGATTAAAATTAATCACAGTATTGCCTGTCTGTCTGGAGGGATGCTGGGCAGCAATTCAGGTCTGCTCTTTAACACAATGGATCTGAAACCCACTTGAACATCAGCTGATGTTTTGTGGTTCAGAAGAGGTTCAGACACATTTCCTATGTGCTATCTCCATTCTTCTAATCATTCACAGAAAAGACCATCAGTATCTGCAATGAAATACATTTGAAAGGAGTTGGGGTTGCTTTTGGTGGGGTTTATTTGTTTGTTTTTTTAAAATTTGTTTGGGTTTTTCGATTTTTTTTTTTTGGTGGAATTTTTTGTGTTGTTTGTTTGGAGTTTTTTTAAGGGATTTTTTTTTGAGTATTCAGAGGATGTTGCTTTTATATTGCTGCTTAGGGTGACAGGGCAGCAGCAGCCCCTGTCCTTGGCCGTGACCCCAGGAGATTTTGTGGTGCCTGGCCCCTGCTCCAGCTCTGCTGAGGCAGTCTCAGGTGCCTCTGGTGCCGATCCATGGCAGTGGATGGAATATTTTCCCAGCTGTTTGTGTCAGGATGAGCCAGGCTGGCTGTGACACTTGAAATCCTGAAGGAAAGAAAAACAAGCCTGAGTGAAGTTGCTCCTTCAGGTGTAGGAATGGAATAGTTGAAAGATGAATTTACAAAGTGATGACTCTTGATTACTCCAGCTATTTCTCCCAAGGTTCTGCAGCACATGCCCATTTGAAATTAGATTTCTTGCAGTATTTCACTTCTGTAAATTGCTTCAACCAACACTGCAAAAAAACTGGAGGATTGGGATTTTGTTATGTATTTTATTCATAAAACCTGAATGCAGGTGTTAGAATTCCTCACTGGGCTGGAATTTTTGCTAAGGGCAATGAAGCACTTTGGAAAATTTAGTAAGTACCAGGTCACCAAAGAAAACAGAGCATAAACTACACGAGATTATCTTGGAATAAGGAATAAAGAAGAAAGCTTCTTAATCTTATTATTCTGGATTTATACATGCATGACTTTTCCAGATAATTTTAACCTCATAAATTCAAAGCAATTCATACATTTCAGTCTCAAAACTCAAAGGTTTTCCAAGTCCTTAGAAAAATCTGTTTCTGTTGTCCACATCTCCTTTCCCAGGTCACCTTTCAATTCTAAATGCAGTAATTTATCGGCAGCACTTTGGATTCCAGTAGCTGGTGCTTTATTCAGGGACTGTGGAAGAAGGGCTGGGATAAAAATTTGGACTCAGGAGAGAATCCAGAGGTTTTCATTCACCTCATGGAGAGGAGCACTGCACTCCTGATTGGAGAGTTGCTCTTGAAGACACTTCAGGAAAAGGTGCTTGAAATCGTTTGGAAATGAGGAGCGTGGCCAAGAGGGGAAGGGATCTGAATCTCTGGAAAGAATTCTTTATGAAATGACACCCAGCTTTGTGTTCCCTGTTTTCTCTCTTGACCTGCTTTAATTTTGTTTTAATTTGATTTTTGGTTTGGGGGATGTGTGGTAAGGGAGGTAAGCGTTTGACAGACAATAAACTGTGTAATGGCAGTGATTAACATTCACAAAAGGTAATTCAGGTGGGAAAAAGCTCGGCAAGTCTAATAAATGCCTCCACAGGAGGATCTGCTTCTTAAATTCTTCAGGGGGAATACACAAACCACAGAAAGAAAACCCAAAACCCACTGTGGGGTTTTCAAATTGCCCTCAGAGACTGGGCTCACAGGTTGCTGGTGGTGTTAACGTGAGCAGAGCATCCAGAGCCCCGGGAATACTGATCCCCATCTCGTCAGATGCCTGCAGGACTCGGTGTCCTGCAGGGAGCAGTTTCTGCAGGGACTGGGGACTTTGTGCCCCTGCTCTGGGCTTCAGCTGCTCAGAGCTTTCAGGCTGGTGAGTCCCAGGGTTTTAAATGAGCTGTGCTGAGTGAAAGCCCTGAGCTTGTGAGTGAAGGGGGAACTGGGGAGTGTTTCCTGCGCTCTGCAGAAGGCAGAGCTGTGCTGGGGAGCTGGATGGGGTCTGATGTTCAGAGAGCTTTTAGCAGGACTGGTCCTGTGCTGGCTTGTACAAAGTCACCTCTGGTTGTCCGTTCTGGGCACATCATCTGTCACAGCTGCTCTGTCTGCTGGCCATCAATGTCCTTCTGGACAGATTTATGTCACACCCCATCCCTGCACTGTGACCAATATCATTGCAAACAATGAAGGAAGCAGATGCACATTATTTTTTAATTATTATTACTTTATTGCCATCTATAAATAATTTCTTTCTTTTTTCCCCTCCAAAACCAGGTTCCTATTTGTTTTCTTTTTTTCCTTTTCTTGTTGTTACTGTAATGGGCTGTCTCAGCTCCACAGCCATCAGAAATCTCGGCTTGATGAGGCTGCTATGAAACATTTAAAGATTTAAATTATAAACTCAGAGGGAGAAAACCAGTGATGCATGATTAGTTGAAAGTTTTAAACATAATAGTCGTATTTTTCATATGCATGTACAAAAATGGCTTATGTCAACTGTAATGTGATTTTTAATACATATTAATAGAGTCTGTTGCAGTGTGGATGGTTTGAACACCTTTTGGCAGATGGCTGTGGTATTAGAGAATGCACAATATAAATTAGTCATTTAGGGAAAGAAAACAATGCTCGAGTGCTAGCGCTGACTGTGCTCGGAGATGCAGTTCCAGCACATCGCTCCTGCAACCAGAAGGATTAGAAGCAGGATTGAATCTGCCAGGGAAATTAAATAAATGAACAGATAAATTCCTGTGTCAGAAAGGAGCTCGCTGTTGTTAGAGCTTGTTCACATCCCTGGCTGTGTCTCCATCTTTTAGCTCCTGTCCCTTTAGAGGTCGGACGGTGCAAAGCCGAGGCTGGGGCTCAGTGCATCCCTGGGAGGGCTGGAGTGGAGCAGCAGCTCCCACACAGAGCCCCAAGGCTGTGAGCTTCAGGTGTGTTGGGTGTGAGGGATGGAGCAGCTCTGCTGTGAGGAAAGGCTGAGAGAATTGGGATTGTTCAGCCTGGGGAAAAGAAGGCTCTGGGGTAACCTAATTGTGCCTTCCAGTGCCTAAATGGGCTCCAAGAGAGCTGGAGAGGGACTTTTGGAGGGCCTGCAGGGACAGGACAGGGTGAATGACTTCAGACTGAAAGAGAGCAGAGTTAGCTGGGATATTAGGAAAAAATTATTCCTGGGGAGGCCCTGGCACAGGGTGCCCAGAGCAGCTGTGGCTGCCCCTGGATCCCTGGCAGTGTCCAAGGCCAGGCTGGACGGGGCTTGGAGCAGCCTGGGACAGTGGAAGGTGTCCCTGCCCATGGCAGGGGTGGCACTGGATGGGATTTAAGGCCCCTTCCAACCCAAAACCTTCTGTGATTCTCTGTTGGAAGGCAGTAACCACTGTCTTAAAACTGATGTAAGATGTGAAAGAAGTTGATGGCTGAGCATTGTCTCCTTTTTGTTTTTTGCTGTTCAGAAAACAGAATTAGCCGGTGATGAATCTGCGAGTCCTGTAAGTGTATTCCACTCTCCAGGTAGTGGCCTGACAAATGACAGGGATTTTGTGGGAAATCACTTTAGCAAACGCTAAAGGGCACTCATCTCTGAGCCAGAGTGCAGCAGCTGCTCGGGCAATTTATTGCTGTGCTCAAATTCCTAATCGAGGCGCTTGTTTGTAATTGCTCTGCCTGGTAACCCTGGCACGGCTGGGGTAGTCCATGAAGAGATATTTAAAAGCAATCTGCATTTCCTCCCTTGGAAATCTTTGGAGCCATTCTCATTGCTTGAGTTTCCAACAGGAGAGGCAGTAGCTTTTGGCTTCTGCTCCATCAGGATGATTGTCAGGGCTCGTAATGAGCTTTGTGCGCTCAGAGCGAGCGCTTTCGGAGCATATGTGTGCAGCAAGAACCTCTCCTGCTGCCTGGGCACGCTGCTCCGCAGGCAGCCCGCATCTCCTGAGCCTGGGAGCACGTCAGTGTTCCCAGACACCCATCTGGACACACTACAGCGAGCTCATCCCTTTGAGCGTAGCCCCGTGGCAAAGCCAAAGTGGAAGCGAATTCTAGCGCAGATCACAAGGTGTGAGCGAACCGCCCCTTCCTGGTTGGGGCTGTGATTTCTCTGGAAAGAGAATTGCACTCCAGACCTTTGAGAAGGAGCTTTGTGAGGCGAGGTGGTGGCTGAAGTGAGTGCACAGTAGCAGCCTGGCAGGTTTGCACGGGCGCTGGCACGGCGTGTCGGGGGCGCTGGGGACGGAGCCCGGCTCCTGGCTGGAGCTGCAGCAACTGCAGATGGAGCGGGGCGTAACTCACTGAGCCGCTCGGGAATTCTGTGAGTTGCTGAAGTCTCCTGGGCATATAATTGCTACAAATGTTTACTTGACTCTACCACATAGCTTGACATTAGACTCCACAAGTTTGTACCTCGCTGAAATTACGGCCTGGCTGTAAAACGCCACCGTTAGGCAGCAAAATATGAAAGAAGTACGGATGGGACTGAAGGCATTTTAAAAACGCTTTCTACGCCTCGGAATTACAAACGCTCATCCCATCTCCTGCTGATTACACACTTTGTAACAGCTATTGTTTCCACGGCTGGGGTTTAATTTTCCTCAGCACGTTGGCAGCGCTGGTGATCTCAATAACAACCCTCCCAGCAAGGCTGCGAGGGCTGCGGGGAGGCCAGCGGGGAGCAGCCTGACTGACAGATATTTTAAGCCTTTTTGTGGTTCAGGATTAGTGAAACATTCCCAGGCAGACCTGTTGGAGTGGGGAATGTGTGGGATCCTGGCTCTGTCAGCTGTAGGGGAGCTGGGGTGGCTTTGGGGTGAGGTTGGTGTCGTTCCTCCCTGCAGGTTACACCTCAGCCCGTGATCTCTGCGGAGCCTGGGGCAAGGGTAGTGCCAGATTTCCAGTGAAATTAAAGCCACCCTCTCACTGTTCATGGCTAAATTGCTGCTCAGGGGCTTTTCAGTGACACAGGTCAGCCCCAGAATGCAGGTGTGTGTTTGAGCTGAATATTTTGGTGTGTAGGGGTCACCAGCAGGTGCTGGGTGAGGCTCTGGGACATGTTCTGCAACACCAGTCCCATCTACACAGCAGTCACAGAATCACTGAGCTTGGAAAAGCCCTCCAGGATCATCAAGTCCAAGCTGTGCCCAAGCCCCACCTTGTCCCCAGCCCAGAGCACTGAGTGCCACCTCCAGCCCTTCCCTGGACACCTCCAGGGATGGGGACTCCAAACCTCCCTGGGCAGCCCCTGCCAAGGCTTCTCCACCAGGTCTAAAAAGAGATGAGCCACACTTTGCACCAGTCTTGGCATTTTCTGGAGTCCTGGATTGTCCCTTTGGATGGGGAGAAGTGGTGCTGGAGACGACAACCAGCTGCTGGGATGGTTCTTCCTCACCTGCAGATTCCTTTCAGCAGCCCTGGAGCTGATTTTGCAGTGAGAGAGAGCCGCTCCCAGACGCTTGGGATGCCCAGACTTGTCCTGGATTATAGAAGCTTAAAGTATTTGTTGAAAACACCAATTTCTTTGAGTGTGAAAGTGGAATCCCTTGTGCCCAACAAGCTTTTGTGAGCCCATTTAAATGTTAGCCAAGCTGAGAATGAAAACAACTTTCACTCTAATAAAGCCAAAGCTGCAGAATTAGAAATGCTGTTATTACAAAAGAAGAGCAGACAAAATTAGGAAACAGAAACTTCATGTGTACCTGGATTAGGAGGTGCTGAAGGCATTACCTCCAGAGGAGGACTCCTGTTTGTCTTTGCTTTGGGAAGTTCAGCCTGACAGTGCTGGATTTTGGAGAGGTCTCTGGGGTGTGGAAGCCCACCTGGGGATTTCACTCTTTATTTTTTAATTTTCTGGCTGCTCCATAATGTAAGAGGCATTTTAGAGCAGCTCTCAGGCTTCCCTGATCCCTCCCCTGATTTGAAGGATCTGTGTGTGCTGTCAGCTTGGATTTACCTGCCTGGTGCCCAGGAAAGTGCCAGTGACCTTGGTTTGTGGTGAGTGGATCTGCAGGAAGCAGAGGCATTGAGATGCTGCAGTTTTCTGTTTCTCAGGAAGCACACAGAGTTGCAGTTCTTTGGTGATGTTTATAAACATGTAAATCATAGTAGTAAATCCTCCCAAGAAAGGTTTTCCTGAGATAGCAAACAGAGAGTGGCCCCAGCCTTGTTTTCCTTCAGCAGTTGCTTCTGTTCCTGGAAAGGCAGGGAGGTGTTGTGGTGCATGAGTGGAATTTGACAGGTTTCCCATGGAAACAGAAGAGCAGATTTTTATTTTTTTCTTTGCCAGTGAAGCTGATGTCAGTCAGGAGCATCTGTGCTGTCCTCAGAGGATACACCCCGGTGTAGGTTGGAGTAAGTGAGGGCTGAGTCCTCCTGTGCCCGTGTGCTGAACAGTTTGTGCACTCTTGTCTGCCTTAATGTACCTTATTTATATATATTTTAAAAATTGCCTGGTGATATGATACTAATATTTCTTTTTGAAATAAATTCCCGCTGTGGCTCCAGCCTGGGGAGTTCAGGCAGGTTTGAAATACTCTCAAATGCAGATTTTGCAGCTTTGCTCTCTGATCCCCCCAGACTGGCATTGCCATCACAGGGTCCCCAGTTCCCTGCTCGGGGCTTTGAGACCTGGGCTCTCTTTCATTCCTTCCCCAGTGAGTTGCTGTTCCAGCCTCACAGATTCTCCCAGGTCCCTGTGCTGCCTGTCTCTGCACAGCACTGATCCCTGCTCTGCTGCACTCCCAGGTTTGACAGAACCATCCCTCTCCCAGGATCTGTTCCCTCGCTCATCTCCGAGGAGCAGCAGCTGCTGAGGCCCCGTGGAGCTGCACCAGCCTCGTCTGGTGCCTGCTCTGATTTCCTTCTGGGCTCCTCCTGCTGCCTCCTTTATCCTGAAACCTCCCTCTCTCCGTCTCCATTTCACACCCCAGGTCCTGTGCTCTCTGTGCTGCTTCACAGCACTTTTATCCTTTCAGCCTCATGGAACCATGGAATGGTTTGGGTTGGAAGGGACTTAAAAGCTCATCCACCCCCTGCCATGGGCAGGGACACCTTCCATTGTCCCAGGCTGCCCCATGCCCCATCCAGGCTTCTCTTGGACACTGCCAGGGATCCAGGGGCAGCCACAGCTTCTCTGGGCACCCTGTGCCAGGGCCTCCCACCCTCCCAGGGAACTCATCCCTTGCTGCTTCCTCATTTCTGCATGGAGGGAGACCCTGAGTGTCTGTACCAGCTGTTGAAACAGCTTTGCTCAAAAAGCATTAAATTCTTTGTTTCCCTTTACCCTTTCTACCTCCAGTGTCAAACTGGCTCCAGTGAAGAGCTGTGTTTGGGTTTTTTTCACACTAACTTGGCTCTGCTGTTTCCAGTGTGGAAATGGGTGAGAATCTCAGTCACACTTGGACCAGGTAAAAATGAGTCAATGCACATCTGCTTTATGAAACATCAGTTGGAGCTTCTCCCCAAACAAGCCAAGCCTTTACTGGCATTGGGTCAACCCAGTTGCCTTTAATGCTGTTCCCAGGGTTACGTGCTGGGAGGAACAGAGGGAACAATTCTGTGCACACCAATGGCAGAGTAAACCCAGTGCCTCCCTGATCCTGGTTGGGAAATACCATAAAGCATCCCAGAGGCATTGTTGTGCCTGGCTGCTGACTGGGAAGAAATTCTGAGAGCTACAAATATGTAAGAAACCTGTTTGAAATCCACATTTCTCAAGAATTCTCTCATTCACGTCATGATACTCACCTCCATTTCCTGCCTCTGTGTAAACCTGCTTCATGTGGGTTGTGATATCATTTACCTGATCTACTCCTCTGTTATTGGTGGGAGAGGAGGGAAAAATAACCCCAAAAACCCCTTTATGAAGTGCTCTGCCAATTTACCATGCCATAAAAGAGAGATGCCGTAGTTATTACTAAGGTCTAATTATGTAAATGACATAATTTAATAATCATTATTAAATCCCAGCAAGCTTTATGTCTTTTCCTTACTGTTGATGGTTGTCCTTGATAGGAAAATGTCACGATGCCTATCATAAAAATTAATTCTTGTGGGGATTTCACACCATTGCCGGGGCTGGGAGTGCAGGAGGCCTCGCAGGCGAAGGCGGAGGCTGATTCCTGTTATCTTTGCAAGAACAAATGTTGTCCACAAGGAGAGCAGGGAGGGGAGAGAAAACTCTCACAGCAGCAAATATTTAATTAAAAAAGCTGCTTGGGCCAACTAGTTGTGGCAGCAGCTGCTTAAACAGAGATCTGTCCTCTAAATAACTCCAGCTAAATAAAGGGAGCAAAAGGAGAGTGGAGGGGAAAGCTGCAAGGGCTTGTGCTGTAATTGCAGAAGTGGGTTTCATTTGTGCATTTCGGTGTCTTCAGTAGCCAGGAGCTCCTTGTCTGCCTGTCTGGAAAACCAGGATACTTGAAGCTCTGGGAGTTTGACAGAGAGACAAGAAAGCCAATACTTCACCTGCTGCCTCTGCTCCCTGTGTTTGAGGTGTGCAAGGTCTCATAAGGAAGGCTTTTCTGCCATGTAGAATAAAACAGAGTTTGGTAGGTGCAGAATTAGCACTTTTCTGGTGTTCCCTGACTAAAGGACAGGTAGGTGTGTGTCTGCTGCAGCAGGGTTGGAGTTGTGCCCTCGTGCCAGGGAGCTGCCCCAGCTGTGGGGAGCTTTCTACATTTAATATCAGACTCCTGGTGAGTTCCCTTTGCACCTTCTTCATCTGCCACGTTGTGACCTGGACCTCCAGAGGTTCATGCCATTAGAGCACCTCAGGGCATCCATCAGGCTCCCAGCTGCAGTTCAGTTCCATAACAAATGTTGTTTGACCCCCCAGTTGGGTTGGGCAAGAAATAGGAATGTGGGGTGTCCATGCGTGGTCTGTGTCAGGAGAGCTGCTTGGAATGCTCACATCCATAAGGAATGAAGCCTTGGGAGAGTCTTTCCTGTGCTCTGGGGACATTCCAGGCTCAGGGCTGCAGGGAAGCGTGAAGGAGCAGAAGTTCAGTCAGAGATATCTGAGAGAGAAGTGTGTGGAAGGCACTGTGCATTTTTTGTGCATAACTGACTCCTCTCTCTGGTATTTTTAGGTGGCTTTAGCCATTTTCTGGTTAGTCATTATAAGGAACATAATGAGTTATGTGAGATAACGATTAGAGGGCAATAAAGTTTATCCATGAGATGACACAAATGAGATAAAAACAATTTGACCAACAGTACTGACAATTTCTTCTTTAATTTTTTTAAAGAAAAAGGCAGAGCAGTGTCTGTGATGCTGTAGAAGCTCTGGATGAAGTCTGTGATGCAGTTTTCATGCACTTGGCATGGAAAGCACTTCTCCCACTGTGCATTTCATTGAGTAGAGCAACACTTCTGCAGGTGGGCTGGGGAGCTAAAACCACTCTTGTTCTGAAGACCTTGGTGTTATGGACAGAATGGGCAATGGAATCCTGGTTCTGCCTGTTTGACATTCAGCATGAAGCTTCCCCTTGCAGTTTTACATAACTTTAGCAGATTTTAATTGTTCAGGCAGAACTTTCCACTCCTGATATTTGCTTGCTGCACTTCTAATTTGATTTTATTTGCTTTAATTTCCAGCAAGGTGGAGTGGATTTTTTTTCCAAAACTAGGGGAAGTTAATGGTGAGTTTGTGCTCAGTGTTCATAAAGTCACATCATAGGAAACTAGGAGGAGCTCCAGATTTTGAAACAAAGATTTCATATTTGCTGGTGGGGTTCAGGTGAGTGGATTTTGCTGTTGCCATGGAAAGCAAAAAGCAAAATTAAAAGAAAAGCAGGGACCTAAATTGCCGTGGTGTAGTTAGTGGGCACTTCCTCTGGGTTGTTTCTAAACCTTCTTGTCTGGCCTTGGGACATACTTTACCAACCCCTCACGAGCTGAGGAAATCAATTTAATTTTGCCTAATTTCTTTCAGAACATTTTGCCCAGGTACTGGGTAAATAGGTGGGCAATCATATTTTTCCAAGGCTTTTAGGCTGTTTGAACAGCGTATTTTGCTGCCTGTGTTGCTTCCTCGTTGTTCCCTGCTCAGCCACCTAGCTGGAGTCAAATTGTATCTCTGAAGATCAGCTGTGCCTTAAAATACACCCCGGGCTTGTGATCTGCCTGGTGGAACATCTCCTGTGATCACCTGAAGATGCTGCAGTCACTGACAGCTGCTGCTCTGCATCCTGCCAGGGCTGAAAGGGATGATGAATGTGGATCCCAAGGAGAGAGAAACAGAATTACAGAGTCTCTTTTCCCTTTCTTTCACAGCTACAGTAGATATATTCAATATATTGTCAGCCAGCTGTCTTCAGGGTGGTTGATGGATGTTTTGATTTAGTGCCTCGGAAAAAAAAGGCATTAATGGAGAAAAGCAACTGTTGCAGCTAGAAAATCATTGGGGTTTGGAGTGTTTTGAGTGATGCTTTTCCCTTACAATGGTAAAACTACCAGAGCAAGTGCAGAAAATTGCTGCTGTGCTCAGAAATAATCCTCACCTTATCAACAACTTGATTTCCCTGAAAGCTTTGCCAAAAAACGTTTTCATTAACAGAAGCTATCGGAACAAAATGATGACCAGATAAATTGCAGCATTATGCTGCTTAGAAGAATGTCTCAGGCACTCCTGGTGGGATTCTGAGCTCTTTCCTCCCTGGAGATCCTGACAAAAACTTGTCCCATCTTCCTAGCGAGTCTCTGCTGGGATCGTAACAGCTCCTAGGTAATGCAAGTGAAACAAGAGTGTCTCCCCTGGGTGGGCTGGACTGCTGAATGTGTGTTTTTATTTAGGCTTATTGGGGGTTTTATTGAGCTGTGAAGTTCTTCATGGAAAAAGGAAATTGTTGTGGATTCCAGGTGAAAACAAGGAAAGTAGGAAATGCAGAATCAGGATGAATTATCCATGCATCTCTAATGCCATCCTGTTTGCTCAGGTACTCAGATTCCTGATGCACAAACTGGGCCACATCCTACAATTATTGCCCTAAATCAATTCCTCTGGTGGTATTTCCCTGGTAGACTGTAAGTCCCACTGAATCCTCCTGCAGAATCAAGCCAAGATTCCCAGACTGGTGCTCCTTGTCCAGACAGGCACATCAGCATTTCAGAGTGATGAGGATGGCGTTTAACGTGTACTCTTAAATGCTTCCATGCAGTGTCTGTGTGAAATCACCGCATTTCACTTGATTTTTATTTTTTTTCTAAGTAATCCCTTGTATCTCTGGCAAAGTAGAAAAAGTTGGAAGCTTAATGGCCTTGACTTATCGGGAAAAGCAAGCGTGGGGAGATCCTCCATGAGGCTGAAAGAGCTAATCTCTGTCATTACACAGAAGGAGGGGAATCAGAGGCAGGCAGAGAGCACAGAGCCTGCTTGCTGTGAAACTCTCAGTGGTCACGAGTCACTGGCTGCAATTTAAATTAGGAACACGCAGTGTCCCAGTGACTTTCACTGCCATTGTGCTGAGATACAGGGATAAAACTGAGAGGGGAGATCTGCTGCAGTTTTGGGGTTAAGTTTTTCTTGGGGTTTAAGATTCTGTGTGTGAAGCCTGCCAGGATTTTTTGCTCGGGGTCTTGGGAATACACTGAGCATCTCCCGAGTCCCTGAGGCAGAGAAACTCTGTGAGTGTGCATTTTCTGTAGCACAGATGAAGCAGGGAGCTCAGATTTAGGGGTTTTGATATCTGACAGTATTGCCAGTGCTGTATATCGTGAGTGAGCTCACCTGCCTGTGATGCAGCAGGAAAGGAGGATCCTTAATGGATCGAGTGGGAATAATAGCTGTTTTCTGCTGTTTATAGAGGTAATTCATTTGCAATTAAATCCCCCTTTCCCCCCTGTTCGTGTTGTCACCTCGTTACCAGCACAGGGAGCTCTCCAGCAAACACAAACCCATGCTGTGAGAATCACCAACACCAAGTGGAGCCCTCAATGCCCCGCAGTGGTTTCTGCCATTGCCAGATGAATTTCCCGGCACTGGGGTGGTTCCTGTGGCTGGAATGGAGCCCATCAGGGGCTGGGTGTGCAAATTTCCCCCCTCCTTTAGTACCTGAGAGAGCGCAGGATTCCTCCCGTGGCAGAACCCCGAGGAGCCCTCGGCTGTGCCTTTGGAGTGTGCTTTGTGCTGTTCTCCCTGAGCTTTCTGCTGACTGAACAATCTCATTAGCCCGAGGCCTGCCAGAGCTCTGCCTGGCACATCCCTGCCCACGTTTCCCGGTCAGCAGAGCTCTCCTGGCTTTGTGTGTGCCAGGGATGCTCTCCAAGCAGGAGCTGGGGTGGCTCAGACTGGCTGTGGCATGTGCTGGCTCCCAGGAGAGCCTTTCAGGGTGAGGCAGGGCTGCTTCCAGGAGGTGCTGCTCTGCTGTAACTCGTGTTCGTTTGTATTAACAGGAGAAAGCTCACGATTTTCCCAGTATTATGTGTTTTGAAAGAGGCAGGGTGAGTGTACAAAAGAAGCTGGCACCTTTGCAAATTCATGTTGAAATTTCGGAGGATTTGCGTGGCCTCTGTTGGCAGAGGCTGTCACGGGCAGTCTCATCTGCACAAACTGCAGCCTGCCCCTTCCTTCCTTCCCTTTGTGCCTGCCTGCCACAGCCTCACCCACCCCACCTGCTGCTGTCCTCTGCTTTCTGCTCCGTGCTTCACCTATGAAATGCTGATGGCTGCTGAAAATTTCAATTAATGTAAAACTGGTTTCAGCCAGAAATGTGCTAAACTCGTTTAGGGAGATTCAGCATCTCCAGGAAACGCAGAGTGGCCAAAGCCTCAGACAGCAGTTGAGTTTTTAACAGGCTGTGCTTTCTGGTGTGTCTGCAAAGCTCAGATCTGGGCTGGTTTGTGACCAGCAAGGGGGATGGTGGTCACTGGGTATTTGTAGGTCACGACATTCCCCTGCCACAGCGTTGTCTCCTCGTGCTGGAATAATTTCTGTGTTTTCACTGGTTAACAAAAACTGAAAGATGTGTGGCCAAACCTTGAGGTGAAGGGGATAAACCAGACACACGTGGGGGGATTAGGCTGCTCTTACAGCTCTAAGTGTGCACATGTAAAGCCAGAACCTTATTTTATGGTGACTTGTACAGGAATTATGCAAAGTACACTTTACAGTGCAGTGAAGGAATGCAGTCTAAAATTTCAGCATGGTATTTTTAATTCCACTTTAAATACCTTAGAAACTTGCTAATTAAATACTTGTGGATTTCTCAGAAGCCTGCAAAACATCTCCACAAGCAATTTGTGCTACAGGATGTGGTACGTACACCTCAAGTACACTACATTAAATCCAGATTTTCCCCTGAAAGAGAGGTTGGTGCCACAGTAGAACTGGAAGAAGGCTTAAAGAAGATGAATGTAAAGACATGGATTAGTTCCCACTCAAGGAAAGATTCAGTTTGTGTCTAGAGACCTAAACTTGTCTGTCACAGCAGCTGCTGTAGTGGCCCAGTGCTCCCAGTTCTCAGAGCTGCTGCCCAGTTAACCCAGTCCAGAGATGAACTGGAGAAGGAGCAGTTTTACGTGCAGTGAGGATGGGCAGGGAAGCGATTAAGTAAAAAGAAAAAGGTACTTAAATTTACGGAGGAGACACCTGTTGGTATCAAAGAGCAGAGGTTTGATCACATCTGGCTCAGTCCCCAGGCAGCCGCAGGAGGAGGGAGGATTTCTGTTCTCCCTCTGAGCCAGAGCCACTGTGGGGTCACCTGGTGTCCCATTTCCCTGCTGTTCCCCTCCTCAGACCAGTGCAGCTGCTGGTATTTGCTCACACGTTTGAGAACATCCACAAGGGGGGAATTTGGCCGCGGGGCACTGAGGTTTGTGTGCTCCTGCTGGAAGGAGTGAGTGCCCACGTGGGTGGCTATCTCCACTGACTGGGAAGAGCCCTGTCAGTAATGTTATCACTAAAGTTTAACGAGGTGTCTGTCATCAGCAATGGCCCATCCACAGTTCGCATTCATTCCTTTGGTCATGAGGAGGCTAAAGCAGGTATTGATTTCCACCCTGCATTTCCTTGGGAGTCTTTATTGCAAGTGCCGCTCAGGGTGTTTTGAGGTTCCAGCAGAGCAGGTCTGATGGGGCTGGCAAACCTGGGCTCCTGAGAGCCTTTGCAGGTTACAACCACATTTCTTCAGCTTTCCATCCCTATGTGTGTGTGTAAATCCATGCAGAGCTTTAAGAAATGTGGTCCTTGTGCTTTGTAGTACAGTGCTTCAGCTGCCAGATGTACAAAACCAATTAAATCAGCTCTCCCTGGTGCTGTGCCATTATGGGGGCAGAGAGATGACCAGGAGAAATTATTAACCATTAATTGCTGGCTTTTAAACCATTTCAGAGCATAGGGTACGATCTGATGAGGCTTGAGGGGATTGCACTTGGATTTTGTTGGGAACAGCTGGGAGCAGATAAGAGAGCATTTGTGAAGATGGATTGCTGGTGCTGGCTGCTTTTTTCTGGGGTCACACACTTGGATTCCAAGATGCTCATACACCTCTTACTTCCCCTCAGTTCAGGGCAGATGTCCAGCAGAAACACCAGAAACTGAGTTTCCACATTATCAGCACAGGCATCAAACTGAGCCATCGGTCACAGCCTGGGGACAGCACCATCTGTCACCCTGCCCAGCCCATGGCTGACCTGCTCGCCCAGAAACCAGCACCTGGCAAGCTGGGCTCCCAAATTCCTTATTTATTCCTTACAACTTTGGCCCAGGGAAATTAATTCTACTGCACTCTTTATTGAATTGAATGTTTTACTGCTGCATTGTGCTGCAGCCTCGCATGCATATTTCTTTTTAAATTATATTCATTCCATTTTTAGAGTGGTTTTGTGGTTTGGAAACTGAAAGACTGATGGATTACAAAATTGGGAAGGCACAATAGTCGCAGTCATATTTGAAACACATAAATTTGGGGAAATAATGCTGAAGTTGTGTAACGACACAGAAAACTTTTCCTTTAGATGTGCTGTCCCATAATGTTTATGAAGTCTTTGGCAAGATAAATAATACATGGACTTTTCTCACTGAACCTCCTGAGAGCAGAATTGCATTTAAAATAAAATGTCTCAGTGCCTGTTGTGTGCTGCAGCGTGTTTGGAAATACTTTGCCTCGGAAGGAAGAGCAGCTTTCTGATTCGGGTGATTATTTTAATCACCTCCAGCATATGCATCATGGGCTGCTTTTTTAAGAACTCACAACATCCCAAAATAGGTGATGGGGAAAGAGTCAAGTGAAGGTTATCCTCTCCCTGGTACTGACACTGGGATGTCAGAAAGCTTTTAGGGGAAAAGACATGGGTAACATTGACATCTGAACTAAAAGAGGGTCCTTATGAATATTCCCTCTCTTTTCCAAGCTCTTGAGTGACTCTGCATATGGAGGGGTTTTAGGAGAAAAAAGATCTATAGCTGCATAACAACTGGTGCTGGAGCAGTACATTTATAGCAGAAGTGCAGCAGAAAGCCCAACCTTTGCCAGCTAATTAGTGAAGTAGGGAGCTCCCTGTGGCATGGAAAAGCTCGGAGGTGATTGATTTATTCTGGGAGCTCCCCGGGGCTCTTCCTGGATCCCAGGGCTCTCATCCCTCTTCTGGGAGCTGCTCTGGGAAGACTTCAGAGCTCATCTCCTTACCTGGTGAGTTCTCCGTGCCCCACTCGCTGGAAGGCTTTGCAATGCTCTGGAGCACTGAGCTCATCTTTTCCTACCTTAATGATTCCATGTGGTATCGCTAAACAACCAAACTTTTATTTTTCCTACCAAAAAGCAGGTTTTTTTTCCAGAGTTTATCCTGTTGTTCCATAACTGGGGCCACATGGGAGGCCGTAATTTCTAATTACAAATATTTACCAGCCCTGTAACATCCGTGTCTCTGAGAAATTAAACCTGGTTCTAGCTAATGGAAAGCTGAGCCCAGGGATGCACCAGTGTTAAGCTGTGGGGATCCATTACTTTTCTGAAGACTTGTGCTGTACAGGGCTTAAACAAGGACCAAACCTCAGAGTATTTGAAGAGGAAACCAAAGAGCTGAGGTTGATGCCATATTTAGTAGTGCATTATAATTTCTCTTGGAAGCGGTAGACCAGTAATCTGGGAATTTTGGCTGTCATCCTGCTACTATTTATGAGCAATTTTAATGCAGTAATTACATGTAGGGAGAATTGTTCACTAGGTTGATGAGATAAATGGAAAGTTAATATTTTTTTCTTGTTTGGTTGTCCAATAATTTCATTACATCCCTCTGGAAGCAAGGGGATATAATAAAAGAATCTGGAACTCCACTGCTCCTTGGAAATACTGATGGTTTGAAAGATTTGCTCAGTGTAAGTTAAAGGCAGCTCATTAAACAAACAAATGAGCTGTCCTCAGAGCAATCAGTATTTACTATTAACCGAACAGCACAGTAAATAATGAATTGCAGGTAAGGAACTACAGATAAGTATTTGCAGTGAATTCAAATTGCTTGACTTAAGCCTGAGGCAGAGAAAAGCAAATAGAAAGATAGAAATGGAGGGAGGAGGGGGAAAGAAGAAGGGAGAGGAGGGGTTGCAAATGTACCATTTGTTGCAGCAATCCATGTTCATTTGTTGTGCAGAAGAAAGGGTTTATTGGGCAGTCTGGTGCCCCCCTCCCTGGTGCAAGTGGTGCTGCAGTGAGTCCTTGTGAGAGCAAAGGAGGATGTGGAATTCCTGGGGAAAAGGAGAAGAGAAGGCTTTGGGGAGACCTCATAACATCCTTCCAGTGCTTGAAGGGGGATTACAAGAAGGCTGGAGAGGGACTTTGGACAAGGACATGGAGTGACAGGACACAGGGAATGGCTTCCCACTGTCCCAGGGCAGGGTTAGATGGGATATCGGGAAGGAATTGTTCCCTGTGAGGGGGGGGAGGCCCTGGCACAGGGGGCCCAGAGAAGCTGTGGCTGCCCCTGGATCCCTGGCAGTGTCCAAGGCCAGGTTGGACATTGGGGCTTGGAGCAGCCTGGGACAGTGGAAGGTGTCCCTGCCCATGGCAGGGTGGGATGGGATGAGCTTTATGGCCCTTTCCAACCCAAACCATCCTGTAACTCTTTGACAAGCAGGACTCTGGGCCTGACCCAGCTTGGAGAGCAGGGCCGGTGTTTTTCCCAAGGTCAGGATTTTGCAAGTGGGTCCCTGGCACTCTCCTACCCCAAGGACAGAGCTGTGCTTTGGCAGCAGCGAGCCCGAAACCTGCCCACGGCTGCCAAGTGCCTGCACAGCTCCCTCAGTCATTTCTCCAAATTACTTAGGCAGCAAAATTGTTCATTTGCTAGGAACTGGCACAGGTTGGGAAGTTTGGGGTTGGAGTTTAATCACCGCTGGAGTGAAAGATTGTGCTGCCTGAAGTTTGGGTGCGTGGCTGTGTGTGAAGCCAGGGTGGATGGGCTGTCTGGGGGATGGCTGATACTGCTCATTAAGGAAGGGGCTCGGGGTGTTTTGGGTGCTGGAGGTGAGAGGGAATCTCAGGGATTTAATCAGGATCTCTGCAGTTTCACCTGAGGCCTGCTGGGACAGCCAAAGGCGTGACAGGCGTCCTAAACACCTAAAGCTTGGCAGTCCTGCCTAAATGTCACCTTAAAAAGGTGAAGAGCTTGGCCCAGGTCTCTGCAGGGAGGATGTGCCTCACCTGGCTCTCTGCTGAGCACCAGCACTGCCCAGAGCAGGGCACAGAGCAGAGACAGTGAGTGGGGCACGTGGGGGAGATGTGTGTGAGGTGTTGGCATTCCACAATCGCTGTCACAGCCGGGATATTGCCTCTGCTGCTCTGTCTGGGGAATACACAGACACAGGAACAGGAGCCTTGTCTCGCTGGGAGGTTGTCACAAGGTAAATACCTCCACAAAGAGCCTCTTGCTTGATTCCCATCACCCCAGGGCTGCACCTCATGGAAACCCCCGGAATAAACCAGCCGAGGTCCAGCGCCGCTGCAGGGAGGTTCCCGAGTGGAATTCTCTGCTGGATGTGCCCAAGTCCAGCACTGCTGGTCTCCCTGTGCTGGCTGCTTCCAAATGCTGATGCTGTCAGCCCCCAGCATTAGTATTCAAGCCAGGGAGCAGGAGTGAGGTGCTAGACAGGCCGGCTAATTACAGCAGCCTGCAGAGGCAAGTTGGGCTGTACCACATGATAAAGGATATCCTGCTTACTTGGAACATTGCTGCTTTGCTGTGGCACTTCATTAAAAGAAAAAAAAGAAAAAAAAAAAAAAGGTGTGAACTAATTGGTTTGGTTAAGGGATGGAGCTGTGCTCCTGGTTTTTTCTTGAATTTAATCTGAGTTTATGCAATGCTTTGTAACACTCATCTAAAAGGAAACTTCCTGCGACCTTAGCAAGCTGCACACCTCCTGCAATCGCAGCTCCCCTGCCTCTGGCTGGCATCCTGACCTGCCTGCTCCTGTCCCCTGAGCTGCCAGCAGATGGGGGAGAGGAGGCTCTCGCTGCCACCAACACACCATCTGCAGGCAGCGAGGCTGGTCAGGTTTTATGGGCCTAAATTGCAATTGTGCATCCAGAGGGTTTTCTGTCAGAGCATCTGTTTTACTGTCAGTGACACAGATCTGGAGCAGAGCGTGTGCCAGGAGCAGGTGAGGAGGGGGAGAGCCCCATCCTGCAGTGACAGCAGCCATCAGGTGGCTGCTGGCTGGGGCTGCTGCGTGTCCTGCGTGTCCCCTGTGCTGTCACACAGCCCAGGTTTTGGCAGGCCGGGCTTTGGAAAGCTCCACTGCTCACAAGTCAGAGCCAGGAGAACTCAGACTGGGGGAATATCGACTGCTACAAGCAGAGCTACTGGTGTCGCCTGATTCTGGCTGATTTACACCCAGGAGAGCCTGGGGGTACCAGCTGAGCCTGTCCCCTGTCCCTGTCCCCTCCAGTGCCCTTCTGCAGAGCGAGGCACTAAGCAGATTAGTCAGCTTCTTCCATCAGCAAATACTCTGGGCCTAAGATACTTAAAAGACATCTGGTTTTTAGCCTCATTTCTAAACAAATGAGGCTTATGTGATTATAGTGTCTGTCGCTTGCCCCTCGTTGGCCAATTTCAATCTTCACCCAGGGATTTTGATCTCATACATGTGAACTTCCAGGAAGTTTTTGTGGACTAGTGACTGTGTGAACAGAAATCATCCTGGAGACAGGGCTGTAGCATGAGCTGTGCTCATCTTGGGGTTGATGTAAGAGGGAATGTGCTGGGGGAAAGAGAAATCTCTACTTTCTGCCTGTGTTTTGTAGAGAAAAGCAACCATGAGGAGAAACCCCCATAGACTGGAGGGTGTGGGCTGTGTGGCTGAGCTCTGCCTCTGCTCCAGCTGTGCTGAGCAAGGACAGCCATCCACAGTGCCACCTCCTGCTGTCCCTCAGTGCCACCTCCTGCTGTCCCTCATGCCAACTGCTCCCTGTGATCCCAGGATTGCTTTTCTGATCCCTGGATTAACGGGGTGGGGTGTGCAAAGATACAAGGGCTGTGTGTGAGCCAGGCTGAGGCTGGCAGTGGGTTGCCCTGGTGGAGCAGAGCTCTCCGGGCCGTGTGGGGCTGGGCTGCCCAAGGTCAGTCCTTGGCTCCTGCAGTGGCCTTGTCTCCAAAATCACTCTTTCAAAGTTACATTGACAGCTGAGGTCTAAATTCTCCTGAGCCTGATGTCCCTCAGCACTGTGGTAGGGGGTGCACAGGTAAACACAGCTTGTGCTGGTTAATAATTCACTGAGGTACCGTGGTGTAGTCGGAGACTGGAATCCTCTGTGCACCCACTTTTGTGGAATCACAGAATCCCAGAGTGGTTTGGGTTGGAATGGGCCTGAAAAATCATCTCCATCCACCCCCTGCCGTGGGCAGGGACACCTTCCTCTATCCCAGGTTGTTCCCAGCTCTATTCCCCCTGGCCTTGGGCACTGCCAGGGATCCAGGGGCAGCCACAGCTTCTCTGGGCACCCTGTGCCAGGGCCTCCCCACCCTCACAGGGAACAATTCCTTCTTAATACCTAATCTAAATCAGAATTCTCTCCTTTACTTCTCTGTGAATTGCACTTAAATGCTCATTAGAGCTGGATATGTCTCCTTTTTGCAGCTACACAACATTTTTGCCTCGTAATTCAGAACCTAAGGATGTCTAGTGCAATGTGTAAAACATAGAATAGTTCTGGGACTGTAGGGGAAAAGCAAAGGTTTCATGTTCTGGTTCTCAGTAATGAACTAAATGAGATTGTGTCCTTCTCTGAGCATAAATGAAAGATAAAAGACAGATGAGATTTATGAACAAGGTCATTAGTGTACCAAATTTCTCTCATTAGATCTGTTACATTACTTTCCAACTTACACAACTCTCATTAGAAAAATTTATGAACTGGAATGATTACAAATACACCATATTCTAAACCATCCCTACTTTTAATTGCCAAACAACAAAAAAATAATTATACTTCTGTGCTATAATAGAGCTGTACTTTCGTGCATGTGGTTTTTTGTTAGAAATTTAATAGGGGTTCTTCTTGAAGCCAGGGGATGGGGGGGAGAGGAAAATGGACAATTAGTGCAATTTAGCTGCAAACCTGAAGCATTGTTTTAATTCTATAACCTTGTCAGACCCAAGCTGGTGTTTCAGGCTAATATTGCTGTTTGTTCTCCTCACTAGCCTCCCACTTTCACATCCCTGCGCCTGATTTGAAGTGACAGTGAGCGGAAGCATAAGGTATCTCTCATTCTGTTTGGACTCCTTGTTTACAGAAGAGTGATGGAGATGCTATTAAGCACAAAAGGCATCACCATATGCCTGCTTTTCTTTGTATTGAGTTTGGCAGCAGCTATTGAAATACCATTATCAGGTGAGTTGTAGCTATTTGCTGTGCACTTTGCTGTTTTGTTTGGTATTCCTTTGCAGCTCTCCCTGAAGGAAAAATATTAAATCCTCCTTTCCAGTTGTGTTCCATTTGGAATTTAATCTTGCCACAATGTGGCCTTTGGGAAATTCAGGGCTGATAAAGAACTAAGCTGTCCTGTTTGGGCCTGCTTAAATGGAGCAGTAAAGTTGTCTAACAACATCTCAGTGGTGTTTGCCATCCAACACAATGCTTAGCTCCGAGGGTTTGGGTTTGGCCTTCACTTAAATTCCCCATTTTGGCTCTGAATCCCCCTGAAGCTTGTTTGATGTGCATAAATCCCTCCTTACTTGCCGTGCAACCTGCCATTCCAGCCTGGGAAAGGAGCAGGTGGATGTCTCAGGGCAAATGTGGGTCCCCAGAGAAGGATTTCACACTCCGTGTGCCGCCCCGGGGAGCAGCTCCTCCATCCCTCGCCGGCTGGGATGAATTCAAACTGCTTGTTTTACATGGATCAGGAGCTTCCAGGACACGTGTAAAATATGGGATGATGCTCACAGGGAGCAATCCAAGGAAAGCCAGGGGACCCCTCTGCCTGGAGTACAGCCCAGACCTCCCGAGCTTTGCATTTCTCAGACATAAATGGACCAGGAGGGTGGAAAACTACAGTTTGCTTTGTTGTTTTGGTGGCAAAAAACACCCCCAACAAAGCAAAACTCAACAATATTGGGGTTTATGAATTATGGTGAGGAAAAATAAAGAAGTAAACCTAAGGAATGAGAAATTTAGGCTCTTTTCAGGGTCTCAGAGTAGGACATGGGCCAGTTTCAGGGCATCCTGAGGATCTGCCATGAGCTCTTAGCACTGTGGAGCCTGCCAATAGCCCTGGCTGCAAAGAGGAAGTCAACCAAGCAGGTTTATAGGATATTTTTGTAAAACTATCCAAATTTGCATTGGAAAGTAGAGTTTTTTTGGTTTTTTTTTCAGGAAGGTGCTGCAGTGGCTCCTTGTGTTTCAATAAAGCCAAAGTGGAGCTGTGATGTAAAGTGCAGGACAAACTCTCTGTGCATCCACTGCTTTTATGAACCTACCCCAGGGAACCACCTAACCCTTAATTAGCTGTAATGGAGCATTTTATGTTTTAATAAAAAGAGTTACTTCTGATCAATGAAGCTGGTGGGCTTGAAAGTGTTCAGCTTTGAGACCTCATGATAGGAAAGACACCACATTTCCCTCCAGCTTTGAGCTCCCTGGACTTAAAGCAGCACCCAAAGAGCCTGTTAATTCTCTTCCTGGCTGTTTATAACAATGGGATGATCCTATTATCCCCAGCTCCACTGCAGGGAACATTCTCCTTCCTCTGTTACACAGGCTTTTGCAATACTTTAATTCCCTCAGAAAGAAGGAGAAGTTAGCGCAGCCTCCGTGCGTGACCGTGCGGCTGCACCCCGGGGTGGGTGTTAAACCAGCCTTGCAGTCCACGGCTTTTCCTGGTGGTTTTATGCAGGATGGAGGCAGCAGTTTGCTCCTTCATGTGTGTGCATCTGTGTCTGGCTTAAATCCAGTGACTGACTTCACCTATGAATAAATTTGCCAGGCTGCAGCGCCGTGCTTCGGCTTTAGCTCCGGCGTGGTCCCAGCTGCCCTCTGCCCTGGGTGGCTTTGGAGGGGGATGAGGGTGGGCACTGTCCCTCTGCCAGGCCTTTCTCTGGCCACCGAGGCAGTGACAGTGACATTTTGGGGAGCAGGCAGTGCTATCCATGCCAGGGGGATGATGCTCATCTCTTTCCCAAGGCACGCCTCACTTTGTGCAGGAACAAGGCAATCCTGCCGTTGTCCCTCTCCGCTCCAGGGGAGCTCGGTTTGGCTGGAATGGTGTTTTAACCCCATTCCTCCTTGTGTTCAGTTTCCCAGCTCCCAGCAATCACGGAGCAATCCCACACCCAGGTTGCCTACCCCTTTGACGAGGACTTCACCATTAAATGCGAAGGCAGAGGAAACCCCCGGCCCACGTGAGTACTGCTCGGAGAAGCAAACAGAAGCCGAGTTTGCTTTCAACCTTCGCCAAACATTGCTGTGGCTGTCAGGAGCTGCTGCACAATAACCTGCTCATCATCCTCCACGGGGTGAAGGTTTGGCTTTCCATTCAGCCCATTCAGCTTTTGTTGCTCCATCACTTCCATTCGCCCTGTGAATAGGTATCAACATGGTGTTCCTTGCTGGGGGATGTTTCCTTTCTGTGGCACGTGCCAAATTCACCCCGTGATTTGAAAAAAATCTTGTCTGGGTTGTGCTGCAAGAGATGAGCTGTGCCATGGTAATGTAAGGGGCCCAGCTGTTCCTCTGCCTCTTCCAGAGCGACCCTAAAACTCCCAAACACATTAAATTGTGTATTCAAACGCCGCATTTGCATTTTATCAGATGCCTTGTCTGTGCCTAACATCAGCAGGGCCGTGGTGATGGTGCAGATAGACACATAAGGAGTTATTCAAATAAATAGCCAAAGATAAGCTCTGGGCATTTTACACCAATGTGGAAAAGAGAAAGATTTTTAATGAAAATGTGATTAACAAGAGAGTAATAATAACACAGTAAAAGCTCCTCCTGAGGCTTTCACCACTGAATGGTGTTTGGGCTAAATTAATAGCTAGTTTGCATGTCATTTCTTCTCTTTAATCCTTCCCTTCTCCTTTCTCTGCAACACAATTTAAACTTTAAAAGGGCATTCTTTTATTTATATCAAGATGATTTGGTAATTTTTAATTGCGCTCTGAACAAGGATTTGTAGCATGATAACAAATTCCCTTTGTTCCACTGTTTGTCAGTGCATCAGTGAACAGTTTCCTGGTCTATTTAAATGATGTGATAGTGTCTATTAGGTGAGGGGATCCCATATTCCTTCCATCCTGGAGCAAGGATCCCGTATTTCTGCCATCCTGGAGCAAGGCAGTTTTGCCAAGACCAGTGAAGTGCCAAAACAACAGTTTTGTTGACATTCATTTATTCTCTTAAAACAGTGCTCTTAAAAACAAAACAAAACAAACAAACAAACAAACAAACAAACAAAAAAAGGTATATCTCCCACCAAATTGATGTTACTCTGTAATTTCCACCTGTCTGATTTTAAATCAGTTTAGCCAAATTTCAGTCCCTCTGAGAATTGCAGGTCCAGGAGCTGAGGCAAATCCTTCATCATTCATCAAAATCATCCCCCAGCAGCATCAAAACTACAAATGCTTCTATGGCAAGGAGAAACTCAATGGAATCATCTCAGTTTCTTCTGCTTCAGCCATGGTGGAGGGTGGGAAAAGCTCTTGTGGATCTCTGCCATTCCAAAGCAGCAATTCCACTGCAGCCACAGCCTTTGCAAACCTCCAGGTCCTGTCAGTGTGTGGCCCTGGCTTTCCCAGCTCTGTCCATCCCTGTCCTAGCCCTGAGCTCTGTGCTCGTGTCTCGTGTCACAGCCACTTGTCCAAAAGCAAAGTGTGTGGAAGGAGAGATGTGCCCGAGAGGCAGCACGAGGCAGAGGAGCACAGTGCTCATTCTGCCTCTCAGCTCTCTCCTCTCACATCGAGTTTTTCCTTTGAGTTTGGTAAAACCCTCTTGGCCCCACATTCACCCCTGGTTTGGTACCAAAATGCTGCTCTGGGGCCTGCCCATTTTAACATTTCTATTATTTTTCAGCTTTAACTGGACTAAGGATGGAAAACCATTTGATTTATCCTCTGACCCGAGGATAGTTACATCTAACAACTCTGGAACTTTTGTGATCCAGAACCGGGGAATCATCAACAATTTCCAAGGGAAATATCGCTGCTTTGCATCCAACGTGCTGGGAACTGCCATGTCAGAAGAAATTGAGCTGATTGTTCCAAGTAAGGGCTTTACTTTTGATTGGAATTTATAATTATGACTTTTATTATTAAGATGGGAACTGTCTTTCCTCAAAATAAATGGGAAAGAACCAGTCCCTAAGGTGGTGTATGGTAAAACATGAGTTGTTAGTTATTCAGTGAATATTCAAAGGAAAAAGTCATATTTTCTCCCTGGAATGATTTAATTTAATTCCTGGTTTTGAGGACAGAAACCAAATATGGATGCAGGATTTCAGACCACTGGACTATCAACTCCCACAGGTTATTACTGCAAAATAGCAGTGGATGCAAATGTTTGAAAGCTCCAGGGGAAGTGATTTGATCAGCTGTGAGTTCATTAATCTGATGTCAGCAGCATTCAGGGTTTGGGATAAATACTGATGGGGAGAATAATAAAGCCCTGGAACTGAATGGAAAACAAGCTTAAAAATAAAGCAGGGGAAATTCCTGATCCTAGAAATTTGTGCTTCCATTATTAGCACGGAGGAAGGGCAGAGAGGGAGGTGAGGGATTAAGAACCAGGTTTGTAGAAGTGGGATGAAATTCATGGATAGAGTCAAGGAATCATTAAGGTTGGCAAAGACCTCTTAAGATCAAGTCCAACCCTTAACCCAGCCCTGCCAGGTCCAACACCAAACCATGTCCCAGAGCTGATACAGCTGGTTTGTACCAATCACCTGTAGTTTGAGAGAAAAACACCCATTTTGGTCCTAAATTCAGGATTGAAACATATGAAAGCAGAAGAGGAAAATTTGAAGCAGAATCTTCCCAGTGGGAGTAGAAAGGACAAGAAACTTCTCCAGCTCCATGATGGAGCAGGGTGAGAACCTGAAGCAGGTTTTATGATGCAGTTCAGTGGCAGAGGTGGAGAAGAGAAGCAGCAGTGCAGTGGAATTTTTTCAGATTAGATCCTGCATTTCCAAACTCCTAAAATATTTTGTTATCAAATATCTGACAGCTCCATGCTCAGGTAGAATCCATGTGGCAGGAGATACATCCACAGCCTTCTCAGCCCCACGGTGCCAGGAGGTGGCTACAAAACCCACTTCTGGCAGGTCAATGCAGATGAAATGGGCTGTGAGAAATATGAATAAACATTTTTGTCCTGTCTTCAGCATAGGAAATAATCCTGAGAAGCATTCAAAGCATAGCCAGGGCTGGGAGAGTCGTGGTGCTGTGGGCACGTTGAAAGCAGGACACTGCGAGGGCTGGGAGGGTTCCTGGGAGGGAGCTGCTGAGGATGCCGTGTAAATGTATTTTATGAGTGCTCCTCATGAAAGACACGCTTTATTTTCCTTCCATCCAGTTTTATGGATTTTTTTTTCCCTTGGGAAATCTGTTTCATGTTGCAATGCACGGCGCAGTAATCCCTGATGCCAGAGCTTGGTGTTTGGTGAGGAATGAGCAGGATCCCACGTGTTGCTCTGTGGCTTAGTCTCCACCACCTTGCAGCTGTTTTAAGGGAAGAGCATTCCAGAGTGGAGGAGAACTGCACGAGGTTTTAGGACAGCAAGTTGAGGTTTATTGAACTGTTGGCTCCACAGGTAGGACAGGGCAGCTGATGGCAGCTGGAGTCCCAGGCAGGGACAGGAGAGTGATGCAGTTAAACTTCAGACAGGACATAATTTTTAATTTTGAAGTCTCCCCAGGGCAGTGGGGTTAATACAACCTCTCTTGAGCAAAATGTCTCAAACTCATTACATTTCAGAGGAGTTAAAGTGCTCAGTGTTATGTTTGTACCTCCAGCAGCAGAATATTCTGACAGTCCATCACTACTGAACTAAAAGATGCTTAAAATGGAAAACAAGGAGTTGATGTCTGTATTTGGGATTATTGAATCTGTATTCAGAGAAGAGATTTTTTGCTTTTAATGAAAAACGGTCTGGAGTAGCTTAAGGAGATATTAAATATGTTGGAAGTGGATGGCAACAAATTCATGGAGAGGTTGCAAACATGGTTGTTATCAAAAGCAAGAGGAATTTTAGTGCTAATATATGCAAAGTCCTTAACCCAGAAATAAATACATGGTACAGATAATGTATTAGAGGGATTTACCCAACTCACACATCTTTTAAAGCACGTTTACAGTTATTAGAACTCTTCTGCCATCAGTCCTTTCATTTACTGGTGCAGTGTGGATGCTGCAAATTAAATCAGGATTCAGAGAGGAGTAGAAGGCACCTTTGATTTTCTAAAGTGCTGGATGCTCTACAACTGTGCCCCAGTGAAAGAGCTGCTGGTGCACAGATCTGCTGTAAATCAGGCCCTGCCACAGAGGGGCTGGGGATAAATTACCTCTATTCACCCCCAGGTTTTGAAGCAGAGACTGGTACATGTGAGATCACTCCCTGCATTCATGATAACGATGCAGAGGTGGCAGAGCCGTGCCAGCTGTATTCAAGTCAGATGTAAAGCTCCTTGGCAAAGTCACTGTGCCAGGGAAGGGAAGAAAAACCCAGTGAGGCAGAGCAGGGCAGTTTCTTTCATAAATTACATTTCCACTGCAGAAGCAGAATACTGGGTCTGTGAGGTTGCTGCTGAAAAGGAGAACAAAAGAATGTTTACTCACAGTAGTCATTCCAGGGAAGCAATAGAAATGTCAGCAGAAATGATCATTAAATCTCACCTACATAATGAAAATACCCCACCTCCCCTGTGCAGGATGACATTAAGGAGAGGGGGAAGAATGGGCTCTGAGCATCTCGATGTGTTTGCAGCTCTAACAAAGGCCAGATTGTTACAAGATACATTCAGCATGAAAGTGAATTTAAATGGTGAGAACACAGACTTCAGCTCCCCTCCTCCAGCATTTCGGGAATCTGCTGCTTGAATTAGTGAACAGGCCCAATGCCAGAGGAAGGAGAAGAAGTACAGTTTAAACTTCTTTAATTAACTCTGCTGTAAAAGACTCTTCATGGCAGACTGAGTTAAGATTTATGCTCGGTATTTCTAAAGCTGCTGCTCCAAAAGACCAGAGACCTGAGGATGGAAATATTGGCTGAATGTAAAATTATCCCGTGGCAGGCTGTGCTCTGCCAGTGATGTTGGTGCAAGAATTCCCAAAGAAAGCCAGACCTGAGTTGATATTCAAACACTCAGGTGTGAATATCCTGAAATCAGTAAAAGATACTGAGCTATTGAAGTAGGAGATCTCAGTTTTGTGAAGGCTTTGGTGTAACCTTTATGGAAGAGAAAACAAAAGAGAGCAATTCACTGAGACTGTGCAGGTGATGGGAATGAAATTTAACCCTCTTGCCTCCTAAGCCACGTCCTTTACCCATGGCAGCTTTTCTGGCCACCTAAATCATTGGGCTCACTCTGATCCTTGCCTGTGGCCATCATTTTGAAAAGGATAACAGAGATTTACACAGGAAAAAGCTGTCACTGATTCCATTCCCCACTTTTGGGAGCGAGGGGACTCCCAGCCACGCTCTTCCTGACAGCCAGGCTTCGCTAACTTTTTCAATTTAAGGCAGCAATTAAAAAATCCATAAACAAGCAGGATCATATCTCATAAACAGTTCAAAGGCTGCAAAGGAAATTGAAGATTTAACTACTGCTCCTGCTCCTGGATCAGAATATCAATTGAGGCATGGAGATGAGCCCTGGAAGCTTCCCAAGCTTCACTCAGTGCAGCTCAAGATGAGGGACTGCAGGTCATGGTTAAGATTCCTTAAAATGTTGGGCTGTTTGCTGTACAAGATACAGATCTGTATGAAAAATCATAATTAAATACTAATTAAAGTGTCTAAGGAGTGGAAATTTCAAGATTATAGAAATTTATTGACTATTTCTGCTTAGCCTCGCTTTTACACCCTTTAAAGGTTTATTTGTAAGGAAAAATATGAGAATATCCATGTTGAGTCAGGCTAAGCTCTCCTCTATCCCAGGCCATCTCCAGCAGAATCGACAGTGGTTATAAAACCAGACCTGGGTTACAGTGGTGTTTTTCTAGAATAATTTCACAATAAATTTGCTAATTGCTGATTTACCATCCTGAATTCACTCTCATTTTACACCTGATATTGATAAAAACAAGACACAGGAATCTCAAGGACAAGTTGCCTGGAGAAATGCTTTTCCTTTGTTCAATTTCTCCACACTTGACCCCAAAACATGTAAAATACCCGATGGAATGGGCTCTGTTCTCACATAAACTGGAATAAATTGCCATAATTGATACAGTTTTAGTGTGAAGTCACTGTATTCAGCAGTAGGACAACGACTGAGCTGTAGGACAAGGTGTCCTAAATGGATCCCGGAGTAAATCTGGAGCAATGCTGGGGACAGGAGTTCCCAGCTCTGCATGCTGTGTTTCTGAATCTCTGTTTCTGCTACATTCAAATAAATCCTTTATATTGCACTGTATTGGTCTCCCTCCTGTTTGCTTTAGGTTGAGAAACTGCATTTTCTGAAGGGATGAGGAGGAGAGACTCAGGCTCCTTTCTGGATTTTCTCCCAGCCCCCCAAATGTGCCAGTGGTGCTTCAGCCTGGTCTCAGGCACAGCTCAGTCATTAAACTTTGAGTCACCCCAGGGATTAAGCAGATCCTGGCTCCTTGCACAGATGACTCTGGCCACTGATAATCTTCTATTTCCATGGTTCACACACTGTCAGAGCACTTTAATTCTGGTTTTTGAGAGCAGCCTTGTCAGGAAAACACCCTTGGTCAGCAAAGCCTTTCCCAGGGTTTTTTTAAGAGGAGTCTCGGCAGGATTTTAGGAGATTCTCCATAGCAGGAGTTGGGAATGCAGGTTTCCATCTTCCCCGTGGCTGTTCCACACACACACACCAAGGGATCTGTGCATGGTGAGAGCCCTCCTGGCCCTTCCGCCTGTCTCAGAGTCACTAAATCCCACTGCCATGGGTATGTGGGAAGCAGCACCCGGAGCTGTGCTGGATTCTCTGTCCCCTCCCATCACATCCCTGTGTGGGGAATTCCATGGANGTCTCAGGCACAGCTCAGTCATTAAACTTTGAGTCACCCCAGGGATTAAGCAGATCCTGGCTCCTTGCACAGATGACTCTGGCCACTGATAATCTTCTATTTCCATGGTTCACACACTGTCAGAGCACTTTAATTCTGGTTTTTGAGAGCAGCCTTGTCAGGAAAACACCCTTGGTCAGCAAAGCCTTTCCCAGGGTTTTTTTAAGAGGAGTCTCGGCAGGATTTTAGGAGATTCTCCATAGCAGGAGTTGGGAATGCAGGTTTCCATCTTCCCCGTGGCTGTTCCACACACACACCAAGGGATCTGTGTGTGGTGAGAGCCCTCCTGGCCCTTCAGCCTTTCTCAGAGTCACTAAATCCCACTGCCATGGATATGTGGGAAGCAGCACCCGGAGCTGTGCTGGATTCTCTGTCCCCTCCCATCACATCCCTGTGTGGGGAATTCCATGGAAGATTGATGTGACAGTTTCAGTGCTGTCACTGCAGAGACATCAGCTGGACTTTTCAGTGGCCATGTGCTGCACTGAGATCTCTGTACAGAATTAAACATTTCCGTGCACAATTCATTTTGTGTGATGCTTTGGAGTTTAACTCAGCTGTGAGAGTTTCTGTGATCGGCCACAAATCAGGGGTGATTGATTCTGGAATATCCACTAATTAGAACATAGGAGCACTGCAAAAAAAGTCCAAAATATTGCCTGCATAGACGTACTGAAGATTGATGTACAGAATCCAAAGCCTTATGTGACAGAAGCCTTTTATTTTTAATAAATCGGAATTCAGAAGCAGGTATTTTTCTAGTCTTTGAGACCAGTGGGACCCCAGAAAAAAAATTATGCTTGTCAGAAGGTTTGCCTCAGGAATTTATCATGAATTTTCATCTCTTGCAAAGCTTCAAGGATTAAGCCACTCAAATTTATCCATTACGAGGAGGAAAATCAAAGTTTTTCAATGCTTTTCGTGGTAAACTAAGATAAAAAAAAAACTGCATGGAAGGACCCAAAAGCCCTGATCACCTGTGATGCAAGTACTTGTTGGAGGTGGAGGACATTTGGGGTCAAACTGCTGCTTCCCCCAGTGAAGTCCAGCTGCCAACATCTGGGCCCCACGCTGGAGATGAACGTCTGTGCTGCCAGCTAATGACACCAGGACTGTGACTTGTCCCTGTCTCCTGGTGGGACTCACTCACTGTATTTCTGTATAATTCTGTAATTACTGGCCACAGAAATTCACTGAGAAGCCCCGTGGTTATGGCACCCGGCTGGGATATCGGATACCCAGATTTAGTTGTGCTAAATGAGGCAAAAAATGGGTTTGAACAAGGGGTTCCAATGTCCTAGATAAGTGATCCCATATTAGTGCATTTGCTGGACTCATTGGTTTGGTCAGAAATCCCTTATCCTTCACCTGATCCAGCTTACTTAAAGTTTTGTTGTGAGTGACATGCTTTGGGGAACAAATAAGCTTTAGATCAAGAAATTGGCTTTTTCCTGCTGGAAAATATTCCACCTCTGCAGTCAGCAGATGTATTTTCCAGGGCTTGAAGACTGCAGGTTACTGAATGTACTGGATATGAATATGCAGCTCTTTTTTTCTAACCTGAAATTTCACCTACAGGGTGGGTGATGCTCATTAGCTGCATTTTGCCTCTCATAAGAATTCCTAACCTATTAATAACTCTCCTGGAGATAAAATCTCTGCAGAGTCTGCATTCAGGCAATCAGCACTGGAGTGATTGCTTCTTTTCATGTTTACTAATCCTGAGATGTGTGAAGTGTCCTCAGAGTCCTGTCCTTGCAGTTCTCCCCCTCTCCTTTCCTCTGCCTCCTGCACTGTGATGCTCAGATTCCCTGCTGGACCACTGATGTCCCAGGTTGTGGAGTTGCTCTCCGAGCTCCCTGTCATGACTTGGGCACCAGGAAGGTGATGTTTGCTGTGCCAGTTTGACTCTGCACAGCCAGGACATTCTCCATCCTTTGCTGTTTAATTGCTGCTCATTTTGCTGCTTGGTGCTGGTCTGAAGTGAAACTTTGGCTGGTTTGAACTTGCCTGAAATGAAAGCAGGAGGCGACGTCAGCCCTGAAACTGCCTTAGCTCAGTTCCTTCAAGGAGTGGTTCCATTCTTCAGGCTGGTTTCTCTGTGATCTCCTCTGAGCTGAGCCTCCCTTGGCCTGGGGTGGGCTCCAGCCCAGCTCTGCTCCCCATTTTCCCAGATGAGCTCCAGTGGCATTTTGGGCATCCAAGGTTGCCCAAGTGTGCCAAGCACGGATCAGGCTTTGAACAAAAAGCTGGCATCAGGTGCTGTGGGTGATTAAACATGGATCCATTAACAGTTTAACCTGTATTTAAGCCCAACTAGAGCAGCCCTGGTGCAGCCCTGTGCGAGCTTCGTGCCAAGCCTGTCCCTGCACCCCGAGCCTGCAGGAATCCACGGCTGAGCTTCCACACCTGAGAGCATGAGAACATGGATGCTAAAAGCTTTAGCAGAGAAACTTTCCAGCTTTCTGCAGCATTTTGTGAGAGCTTTGTCTTTCCCATGCCACCTATTAAAAACAATGATACAGGTTTTATAAACCAACTTTGCTATCTTGCACCTGCAGATTGTTTGTAGAATTGTTGTGATACCAACTGGAAAAATATTTTGAGACGGGTGTTGGGAGAACTGACCAATCACCTTAGGAGGTGGATGACCAGAGGTCCAATGACCTTACACCATGTAAGAATATTAAGGTATAAAACAAGCGGTATAGCATTAAATAAGGGGACTTCACGTTTCTTCCTGGACCAAATCTGTGTTGGTTTTCTCTCTGTGCTCGCTACTACAGCGACATGAGGAGGCTACAGAGGCTTCACACCAGCCTTCCTCTGATCCTGGAGATGCAGAAGAGCTGGGACAGCTCCAGGCATGAGCCTGATGTCTGTCCTCAGCTGCAGTGACTTGCTGTGGATCCCTAGGTGCTATGCATGTTTTATCCAAGGCTTCCCAGAACACTCCACACTCCCAGGCTGGTTTCTGATCTCCTGGGAGCAGCTGGGGCCCCATCAGTGCACAGCCCTCTGTGCCAGGCTTGTCCTCAGGGACTCTGTGGCCTTGAGTTGTCCCTTCCAGACAGCACAAAGGAGCTAAAGAAAGAGTTTGAAAAGAAATGCATTAAACTAAAGCCAAAGCAAAGCACAGGACATCCGAAACAAGTGTTGAACATCACCATTCAGTGCCTGGCTCTGGATAGGATGGTCCAAGAACTTTGTGAATGAAGGGATTCCAAATCTGACTGTCCCAGAATGCAGGGATTTCCTACTCTGAGTAAAGCCCATCATTACGCTGTGCCTCTGTGTAAATTAAAATAGGTATTAAAGGCAGAGAATGCAAAGGATGATGCAAAGGTAAATATTTCATTAAAACTGTATCAAGGAGGAAGCAAAAAGCGAAATTTCAAAAGGGAGCAATAAATGAGGAACTTCTTTGCTTTTTTTGTGCAGGTGTACCAAAATTCCCCAAAGAAAAAATCGAGCCTCTGGATGTGGAACATGGAGATTCTGTGATCCTGCACTGCAACCCCCCAAAAGGCATCCCCCCTTTGCATATCTACTGGATGAATATTGGTGAGTAAATGGTTTTTGCACAGTTCAGACACGGGGGCTCAAAGCACTTGTCTTCCAGAGCAGTTTCATTGCAGATTCATCATGGATGGGATTGGTAATTGTGCAAGGACTTGGGGGGAATATCTGGATACTGAAGAACAAAACTGAAAAATGGAGGACGGAGATCTGGTTTTACATGACCCAGAGTTAAATTGTAGAGTGCATTGACACAACATCTCATTAAATATTAGATACCAAAAAATTGATATATTGGTGAATGAGTCTGCCGGTGATGAGAAGTCCTGCAGTTACAGGAGAGAGGATATCATGTGTCAATATGTTATTTCTATCATCATTGTTTTCCTCTTTCCATAAATTAATGACTGATTTATGATACTAAAGGGAAAATAATCCACCAGATTTATAATAATCAGTTCCTTGTGGGTTTCTGTCCCGTTATTCTGCAGCGTTTGTGTTCTGCAGGAATTTCAGAATTCCCAAGCCAGAATTTCTGGCTTTTGGGAAGCAAAATAACATGAGTTTTTTAATATCAATTTTCCCTTATCAGTTATTATTTTATAGGTATCTATTATTAGATTAAAAATATTTTTTATCACTTGTATACTGAATATTGGTAAATAGCCCGTTGGTTCTGCTGGATTTTCTGCCTCTTTTACTTCAGAGTTGCACTCTGTGTGTGTGTCTGGAAGGAAAGGAAGCACATGAGGGGAGTGAAACAGCCCCGTGTCATTCCCACCTCACAATTACCTTTCTTTGCCAGATTTGCAGCACATCCCACAAGATGAAAGGGTCTCCATGAGCCTGAACGGAGATCTCTACTTTGCCAACGTGGAAGAAAGCGACAGCAGGAGTGACTATTGCTGCTTTGCAGCCTTCCCCAGGCTCAGGACCATCGTGCAGAAAATGCCCATGACGCTGAAGGTTTCCCGGTGTAAGTGTGGGGCTGAGCTGGCTGCTGCCCGGTGTTCCTGGGCTCCCCGGGCAGCAGTGCACGCACACGTGTGCCCTGGCTCCCTGAGGAGACTCTCAATAAACCCATTGCTGGGTTTATTTCCTGCATTATAACCTCGTTCTTCGGGCTGAATTGCACTGAGAAAAGCTTCCTGCAGCCGTCAGACCCCAAAAGCGCCCCGTCCTTCCTGCTGCTGTCCCCACAGCGAGAGCCAAGGCTGAGTTAGGGAAATCTGCAGCTCCTGAGTGCAGCAGGTCCCCCAGGAATGGGGCTTCACTGGGCTTTGAGGACCTTGTGGCCACCTCCACCCTGGGCATGGCGTGGTTTGGTGCAGCTGCAGCAGTGAGGTTGGAAGGATGATGTTTGCCAGGTTTTTCCAGGCAGCCTGGAGCATCAGGGGTGACACAAGAGGAGTTTCCAGTTCCTTGATGAAATGATGTGTAGGGAATTGAAGATTTCTGTCGTTCATTAAAACTTCTCATGTTTCGGGCCTACCCAGCCCAGAAAGCCAAGGAGAATTTTGTCTTCATGAATGAAAGCCTCATATTTAATATGTGATTTTTGAGAGTTTTCTTGTTGGGAATAAGAAGATAAAGGATTAATAGTGGCTTTGTGTGTCTTAGTGCTTGCTTAGATCGTATCTTGGGGTAATAATTGTGAGAAAAACATTCAAATTAAATGTTGTTCTCCGTGGCTTTTCAAATGGGTTCAGTCCCCCACACATGCACACAGAGATTAGAGAAAAATGAGATGGGTTTTTGGCTGCTGGTAGCCCTGGAAGTGGCCCAAAAACCCACTTCAGTGTGTCCACCTTGTCATCAAAGCCACAGGATTTGGGCCAGGCAAAAATGAGAGTCATGAACTGAAATAGTTCTGTAAACTCAGCTTGATATTGCCCACCCCACTCTGTGCCAAGTGCCTGGTGAGGGACTGCATTAAAAATAAATAGATAGAAAAAAAATAAGCAATAAGAAACAAGAGAACGGATAAATTTTATAACATTTTTCTTTAGTGGATACTTAGGAGTTAGTGATTTTTATTACTATAGGTAGCAAGGATGAAGTGCTGATTATATCACCCATGAGGGTATTTTGCAGAATAACACATAACTTTAAAGCATTCTCATTGTATTTTCGAAATTCTGTTGCTCATCTGTTGCTTTCCTTTATATTTTTCATTCTTTCTTTCTTTTGGGGCAGAAATTGGGGGGTGGGGAGGGGCATGGTTTTGTTTTGGTTGATTTATGGCTTCTTTTGATTCTGTCTCAACCCTGCATGTTTGTTTGGTTGTCATTTTTATTTATTTCAGTAAAGCATGCTAATGACTCAGGCTCACCTAACGCTGCTGTTACTAAGGGTGAGTTGAATGCATCTGTTTTTAGCCTTTGAACTGAGACTCCACCAGCTGAGGTGAAACGGGAGCTGCTAAAAAACACATCACAAAAGCCTCTTGATTGCGATGGGATGGATTTAAGTGGTCCAGGGAGGACAATTGGCTCATCTTTGTAGTTTTTTGAGAGCAATCTGCAGGGTTTTAAATAAAATAAAGGTCATTTTTTACTTGAGAAAGGAGCATTCATGCTTTGTAAGGAGGTGGGAGTAAGGAGGTTGATGTCCTGGGTTTCTCATGTTATCAGTTCAGAGCAGGAGCCAGAGCTGGATGCTCCAAATCTTTTCCTGGCTGTTAAGAGGACTCTGAGATGAGACAGCCAGGGTTTGACACCACAAATTCATGTCCCAGGGGTCACCCGGGGGCTGCATTGCTCCAGGATGAGCTCAGGGTGTGCATTTATGGAGCTTTGGGTGCCCTGCTTCAGCTGACCCCATCACCTCGGTGTAGATGGGGGGTGGTTCTCTCTGTGTGGTGCCCTGTCTGTGTCACCAGAACACCAAAGCACTTCTCATCCTGGGAATTCCCATCTCCCATTGCCTTGTGTGCCCCTCTCTGTGGAGCAGATCCTGAAAATATTCTGCTCTCCATGCAGGCAGCGTGGTGGCTATTCCTGCAATTCTCCACCCAGTTCCTTTTGTTTCAGATATATGAAATGTAGAGTCTGTAGCTCTTGACTCTTCATTTCTTTGGTTAAATTGCTTTTGAGAGTTTCTCTTTTTTTTTTTTAATTTTTGAAAAGGGGCAGCCACACCTCCTCAAGGAGCTTTTCTTGCCAGACAAGCATTGAGGTTTCTGAAAAAGGGGGTTATCCTGGGGTGTTTCGGGATGGATAACTCGGAGCACTCATCACTCCTCCAACTCTGCCCGTGGAGCTGAGCCCTGGGAGCAGGACAAGCAGGGCTTGTGCACTGTGCCTGCCGTTCCAGAAGCAGTTTTTCCCTCGAAGGGCTGTCTGAACTCCTGCTGGGAAGGGGGCCTGGCTGCCTTTGGCAGCGGGAGGTGGAGGGCAGATGGGAAATGTGTGAGTGTGTCCAGAGGCACCGACGTGTTCTGCTGCAGCTCAGGGCACTTGTGACACAGATTTGTAGTGATTCAAAGCAAGGGGAAATTAAAATTAAAAATGAGAAAATGGTTCAGGGAGATCTATGTGGTCTTTTACCAACTCATCCATAACTGGCTATTTTTGAAGAACTAGCACCATTTGGGGACTGATTCATTAGTGTGCTAATTGTTATGATAGTGATAACTGGGCAGCCACTGAACCCTGCATTTTTCATCCTAAAACTCTTGTTTGGCAGGCTGGAACAAATGGGCTGCTGGAATCAAATGCAGGTCAATCTTGTTTTATTATTTTTACAGTCTTCCTTACAAATTGTATCTCCATTACTGTAGATTTAATGATTGGAGCAAAGAGGGACGATTCTCTGGGATGCTCAAGTCAGGAAAGGCAGGGTTTCACCACGGGTTTAGGAGATGATGGAGCCAATTCAGAAGAAAGGTGCTAAGAAAGGTGGTGGGGAGCTAAAGATCAGGAATTGAGAGGATCAGACTGCCTGAGGGGTGATAGGAAGGGCCAGTGCTCGGAAAACAGGATATAAAACTGTAGGAAAAGGGGTTTCCCAGCACTGCTGCCTGTTGATATCACTGTACCTCCCTTCTGACCGTTATCAAGGGAAGTAAAAGTTCCTGGATTAGTCTCAAAGTGTATAAATAAAAAAGAAAACCCACAAATTGATGTCAGAAACCTTCTGGCAGCAGTGGTGCTTGTGGCATTACTGAAGGATAAGCAAAGGCTCCGAGATTTCACACCTAACTTCTCTTTTATTTTCTCTTTCAGCAAATTTTATCAAGGAGAGGAAACCCAAACTGCTGATCCCTCCTGAATCTGCTGGCAGTAGCTCATCAGTCACTGTCATCAAGGGAGGTGTCCTGCTCCTCGAGTGTATTGCTGAAGGGCTGTGAGTAATGAAAATGCTGCACAAACTTAATCACCTTTGGAGGGAGAAATGAGCAAAGAAAAAGGGATATTACAAATTATGCAACAGTTTTAAACTGAACTCCTGTGCAGAGCTTTTTGTACCTGTAAAGCAGCACAGAGTGCATGCACCAGTGGTGTATTGGTTATTGCTGTAGCTTGTAAACAAGTAGTTAAAACCATAGCATGGTAAGTATGGAATTTTGTTTACTATTGTATTAAAATACTGAAATATTTTCAGTAGTGCTGTTTTTGAGATGTTGAGAAACTAAATAACATCAACATCAGCTTCTGTGCTTTGGTTTACAACCTCTAACTTTTTTTTTCTGTTTTTGCCAATTCAGTTTTGCTTCAGTGCTCAAAATTATTTAAGGTTTTCCAGGTGTAAGATCTCAGGTTTTTAGGAGCAAAGTTCTTGAGTGATGTAATACAAGACATCCTTTAAGGAATGGTTGGGCCATTGAGGGAAAAATCATCAATCTCAGCTACAGCAGGAGGTGCTGGCTCAGGTGTGAATGTGAGCCTGGCTGCTTTCTGTGTCCATTCCCCAGCACCCCGGATTTCCATAAAGGATGTTCATTCCGTGGTGTCCTCACAAAGGACAGGATGTCAAGGAACAAATCCATGGCTGTGTAGGAATACAGTGAACCAGAATCAGCTGTATTGGTTTGATCCTGCTAAATCCAGCAGCAAAGGGCAAACCTCAAACCTTGGACCCTTCCAAGGATCCAGGGGCAGCCACAGCTTCTCTGAGCACCCTGTGCCAGGCCCTCCCCACCCTCACAGGGAACAGTTTTTTCCTAATATCCCTTCTAAACTTTCTCTCAGTTTGAAGCCATTCCCCCTTGTCCTGTCACTCCAAGCTCTTTTAAATAATCTCTCTCCGCCTTGCTGGCTCCCTTCAGGTAGTGGAAGAATTAATATAGAGAAGGGTTAAAAAAGATGCTTTATAATGGGAAGTCAGGACAATTTTATCCTTGTGTAAATAACACAGGACAAACTAAGGGTAAGTAAGGAAAGGAATGGGAAATAACAAATGTTGAGTGCCACCCTCACATGGAGCTGTGATTCCCTTCTCAGACCTTTTCCTGCTGCTCCAACTCACTCAGACACGAGCCCTGCTCTGCTCTTCCAGTTTCCCAGTTTCTCCCGTGTGCCTGTCAGTGCCATGGTGGAGCTGCCACCAGAGAAACAGAAAATCTGTGCACCCACTAAACCCCCAGGGAGAGCAGAGTCCTTCTGCTTTGGCTGTGACAGAGCTTTGTGTGGAGCAGAGCCTTAAATCACCGGCCCCTCGTGCTGGACGTGGAGCTGCAGACTCTGCTTCACACGGAGATAATTCCTCTTAAAGGCTCTGCAATTGTATTCCCTCCATAAAATTCCAAAGTCAGGATATTTATCTGCCTGCACATGTTTAGGGTATTTTGTTTTTCCATATGGGCTTGAAAGGGCATTGCTGGTGGAAGCTGGCAAGGAATTGAGTTGGCATTCCCAAAAGGAGGTGAATTGCTTGTCTCTGCTGGACTCACTCCAGGTATCTGCAGTGAGTTTTGCTTCCCTGTTGCAACACTTCCATGTCTAATTCATTCCCCATCAGGCAAATCTGCCAGCCCACAAACCTCCCCAAATCCACAGCTCTGATTTTACAGGGTTTTCAAGGGGGTTTAATAGGGAAATCACCTTGGAAGTACTCAAATATGAGTTTTGATGTGCAAGCATGAATATCAGTTCAAGAAGAGAAAGCCAGAAAAGTGTTTCTGTCCTTTCAGAAAAAGGTAAAAAGAAATACTTTTGTTTCACTCAAAATTTTCCAGGAAACTCTTTTGAAAATTCAGTTTGGAACAAAAAGGTTTTTTTTTTAAAGCAGTCAGTTTTGAAAGAACACAAAGTACTTCTTTGTCTTATCACCAAGCACATCTTTTCATCAAAATTCTTCAAAAATGCAACCTTTAGAACCAAATGTTATTTTTACTTGCTAAAATGCCCACTTTCAGCAGAAAAATGATCAGCTTTGCCTACATCTCTGCCAATCCATGCTGCCAAATGTCCACAGACCATGGAAGCGGATTTCAAGGAACTCAGATCAGGGGCACCCGACTGCAAAATAGGGAATTAAGGACATTTCCAATCTGTCACTTTTTGCAGATTTATACCCTGAGCAGTGGCAGTGGCAGGAGGGCATGGCCTCGCTGCAGCACAGAGCTGGCTTTGGGACAGGAGCGGGACAAGGAGGGAATAAGGGGATGTTTGCAGGGCTGTGCTCAGAGCTGGTGGAACACCAGAATTTCTGGGTAGCTGGGGCTCTGTGCCTCCTGCCTGGGCACGGAGCCACAGGGACAGATGGGCACAGGAGGGAGCAGCTCTGTCGCGGTGGCCGAGTGTCCTGTGCGGTGTCGGGGTCGCCGAGCCCGGCTGGGGCCGTGTACACAGCGTCTGTCCCCAGTTCTGTGTCACTGTCGGCGCTTTCTGAGGGTGGGAAGAGCATTTTGGCCACCTCCAAGAGGCAGGCAGGGAGGGAGGCCCTGCAATGAAGTCTGGCCCTCCTTGGCTGTCCTCAGGTGCCCTTTTGGAGCAGGATGGAATGAGTTCCAACCCCTTTCCCGCTGTCCATGCAAAGACGCATCCAAGGAATGCAGCCTCGTGCTTTGCCCCGGTGCAAATCCCACTCAGAGGGGTTCTGCAGATCAAGGAGCAGTAGAGCAGCTGTATGGTATAACCCTTAGGTAGCCCCAGAGTTTTAAAAGGGCTCAGAATCCTCTAAAAACACCTCCCAAACCCCAGGCGTGACCTCCAGCAGCTCTGCCTCGTGAAGCATCGCAGCAGCTTTTTGCATTCAACTCAAAATCTTCTTTTTTTCCTTTGTTCTCAGCCCAACTCCTCATCTCAGCTGGGTCAAGGTCACTGGGAATATGCCCAAGGATGAGCCAGAGACAGAGAATTTCGGGAAGATCCTGAAGATTGACCAAGTGACAGCAGCTGATGAGGGGACGTACCAGTGCACGGCCAGCAACCCCATGGGCAGGGCCAGGCACGAGTTCCACGTGCACGTGGAAGGTGCTCAGTACTCTTCACTAAAATTATTGTTTTGGGACAAAAAGGTGGGAAAAGGGAAGTGAAGGAGGCCGTTTGTTAATATGACTCAGGCAACTCCATCAGTTTATGCCAGCCTCTTGAATTTGGGAAGCTTTGCACAAAGTACCTCTGAAACAAACAAAAAAATATATAAATAATGTTTGGGGTTTTTTTCCCTGAACCATGAAGGCCTTACAAAGCAGTGAACAATATAAATATGTGAGCAGGTTCAATACTCTAAAGATGGGAGGGAGTCAAGCAGAGATATTGATGAAATGTCTTGTACGAAGCTGAATGTCAGACAAAAAGATCTAATTATTCTATTTGCTCATTAAAACTGTGAAAATGGCCATACTGGGCTGGATCACAGGGGCATTTAGCTCAAGTCCTTTTCTTTGGTTTGCACCAAAAGTGAATTCTAGGGAGGGCTGTGAAAATTCAGTGGGCAGACAAGGTACCACTCCTTGCCTCCTTTGCTGCTTTGTACCACTCCTTGCTTACCTGTTCCTTTGCTGTGATTTATTTATAGGCACAACCTGAGCTGAGAGTATTTTCTATAATTCCTGAAAAGTATCATAAAACCTGTGAAACAAAGTAAAAAAAATGCTTTCTACTATTTTTTAGCAGTTTAAAAAATGGAAATATGACCCTTTCTGTCACCCCACTGAGCATCCAAGGTTCCTTTCTCCCTTGTGCCCAAACCCTGAGGTGTGCACCAGGTGGAGATGCCCTTTCCTAGGATCCAGGCAGAGCTCTGAGGAGTCTTTGCAGAGCCAAAAACTCTCCCTGCCACTTTCTCTGCCCAAAATGTGAATCCTGAGACCCAGCTGAAAAACTTGCTGAAAACATTTTCCTGATGAAAAATGCTCCGACCTCTGCTCTGCACTTAAAAAATAATATCCCAGGCAGTTTTATCCTGTTAGAATCTTCCAATTGCTTCATTTTCATCTGGGCTCCTCATCCCTCCATGGTCACTGGATTCCTGATGGGAGAAGAGCACTTTGAGCTCCCTGCTCTGTATTTGCTCATCAGCTGAGGAAAAGCTTTTTCTCCCAGTGGCTGATGAATCCTCTCCATTCACTCGACCCAACCTTGTCCCTTGCACTCCTCTTTCCCTTGCTGGGAGTGTGGCAGAGGAGGATCCCAGGGCATGGCAAGTTCTCAGCTGTGATGGAGGGGAAGTGCTGACTCCTAGAAATCCTTCCAGATGGTTTGGAGCATCTCTGCTGTAGCAGAATATTTTAACAATCTGGCTATGATTTTCTCGGCTGTGAAAATCGATTCCTCCAAAGAAATTGCAGGAGCTGCAAAAACTGAAATACCAGAGAAATAACATTAATTTTGCAGTTTAGAATATTGACCTTCTTCCCCCACAGTCTCCAGAGGAAGGAAAACTTCCTGGCAAATTGTTATTCCTGCTTATCAACAAACAAGATCTTAGAAAAAGAGAGAAAAGGAAACAATCCCACTCCATTGCAATATAAAAAATGCTTTTGCAATTGCTGTTAAATCCATTTTCCATGTAGTGTGTAACTAAATGGTGGCTCCTGTCACCAGCAGGGATTCTTCCCATTAGGAGTCACCTCACATCCAAGGTAGCAAGGTAAAACTGAGCCCAAACACTGTTGTCTTCTACAATTTCTGAGCAGCAAATGTCGGTGTCATTAATCAGAGATGGACACGTTCATCATTCTTGCAGGAGCTCCTGTGAGCACACTCAAGGGCAGATCCCGAGCTCTGCAATGAGCATTAATTTCAGGAGGCTTCAGGGAGCCTGTGCTGACGTGGGGCTCCCTCACACCTGACAGGTTCCTCTCACAGGATGCATGCAGCGAGAAGAAAATTAAATATGGAAGAAAAATTATCTGTTATTAACCTCCAGCCATCCTCAGTGGAGTGCTGGGGTGTAAATCAGGGTTTTTCTGTCACTGTGCCACGTTTTCTGTTCTTCTTTGTGGTATTTGAGGATCTCAAACCAACACTCCACCCTTCTAAATACCAGTTTTAATGATATTTGCATGCAGCCCACTTGCTAATCCTACGGAGTCTGAGGGCAAAGATTCAGGCAATCATTACCAAGCACATGAAAATATTCAGCAAGCAAATTGCTTGAATGTTTGAGCATTTTAATGTCTCTTTGCAAGGGAGGATGTAGCCTGGAATACCTGAGCAGACATGAAAACTCCACTGTTGTTATTAAAATGGGAGAGAATTATTTAAGGAAAACAGCAAAGCAAGCCCACAAATTGTTTTGACTTCAAATGTTTATTTGGTTATTGTTTGTGGTTCACCAAACCCAACAGAAAATGTACATGTAACCTCAAAATCTTGCAGGTTCATAATGATCTAAAGTGACTTTGATCCTCGACCAAGGCTCCTAGATGGGGTTTAATGGAAATAATTGTTACAATATAATGATTAATTATAGTACTGATGTAACAGCTAAGGGCCTTTGCAGTTATGTCTCGTAATACTTTTATTACTCAGCTAGAGGAAAAGAAGAGAGATGAAATTAATGGGAGGCAGAAGCAGAACTGGGTGATTTAATCAGGCTCAAACTTTCTGTTTCATTGGAAAATTGCTCCAAGAGGGATGCAGAGCCCAAGGTGGTGACAGCAGCAGCTGCTGCTGGCCCTGGAGTGGGATGGATCCCCAGCCTTTGGGAAGATGTGAGGAGAATTTGAAACGCACTTGACAAACTGGGGAAGTGGTGTGGGATAAAAAGGATGGGCTTCAGTAAGCAGAAGTGCAGAGCAATTCTCACCAGGCAGCTCTAATTGGCTGCATCAGCACAGGCTGGGAAATGCCTGGTTGGGTTTATCGGGAGAATCCACTGCATGGCAAGGGGAGCAGCACTGGGAGGTATTAGTCTGGCAGAAAAGGCAAAAATCAGCCTGGAAAATATAAAGAAAAGTGTTGTTGTGAGAGACTGCTGAGAACTGAGAAGGCCTCACCTAAAGTAAGCAGGTTTCCAACATGCAATTCTGCAGGAAGGGTCAGGAGAAGGCAGCAGGGGTGGTCACAGAGCTCAAAATCATGGCATTTGGGGGAAAAAAAATATAGATATCTTTAATTTAGGAAAAATTACATCTTGGGAATGCACAACAGCCTGCAGAGGAATGGAAGTTTCTCCACAAATTTCCCTGGGGGTGATGGAAGACAGGGGAGAGTTCAACTGCAGCAGGGCAGAAGCTGTTTGGTTGTCCCAAATTTGTTCTGCTCAGGGGGAAAACATAGTGGGAGAGGCTGGGGGGAAGGTTTGGATCATTTGTGGGTGTTTTAGGTGCAGGTGATCCTGCTCTGCTGCAGAAGGATGCAGGAGATGCCCATTTTAGATCCCTTTCATTTCTGGATCTGTCAGCATTTCCCATAAAGACATAAATCAATCAGGAGGAGCAAATTGATAACTCTTACCAGGAAGAATAAATGACGCAGTGAAATATTTGCCCTTCCAGATAAACTGTTTGATTATCAAACCCCTGAATATTGTAGTTGCTAAAAAACATGAGTCTATTTTGTTGTATTTTGTATACTTTAAGCAGTATAGCACCTCTGCCACATGGAAAACAGGTTCTTCAGCCTTGCTGTGAAATTGCATTTCACACCTGGCAAAGTCTCATTGCCTCTGACTTCACAGCCTCATCACTTCCTTGGAGCACCCCCAGCAATTCCAGTGCTGAGAAAGGAAAGCAGTGACATCAAATATCAGCTCACACTTCCAGAGTGTGGGCACAGGTGGAGGTAGGAAGGGATCCTTCAGGTGGTTTTTATTCAGCCTGTGCCTGGTGTCTCCAGAACAAGGAAATATTCTGTCTCAGTTTGTGGCAGATTGAGCGGAAAAATTTCAAACCAGCAATTTAATCAGAACTGCTACAGACCTTTTCACCTCCATGCCTTTGACTCATCTTTTCCTGATGAAAGCATGACGTATATGAGAGAGAAAGACGGAAAAAGATCTGCAAAACCAAAATATTCTGGTGTTTGCAGAATTTTTCCCTGAAGCCAAATACCAGGAAGCTTAACAGATGTGGTCATGTCACTGTGGGATGGGAAGCAGCACTGAGTGAGGATGGTGGTAGAAAAATCTGCACTGTGTGAAGGAAATGAGATGATTTTATCATTTTAAGTAAGCTTTAGTGGCTTGAATTTGACTTCAGTCTTTCTAAGTTGATTAAACCATTCCTGGGTGCTCTCCTTGTGGGAATGCTGGTGTGGGTGTGGAAGTGCATCACACTTTAGGGGTGTTTATTTTAAAATACCTGTGTGAATATGAGCAGTGATGTTTTGTTTTAGCATATCTCACTGATAACATCTGCTGATGTATTACCAGGCAACAGCTCTGTTAATCTTCAAAGCATTTTCTGAGCATTAACTAATGAATCCTCACGTTTTCCCTGCATTAGCTCACCTTTTCTAATAGGGAAAGAGGCCCAGTGAGCTGCCCAGCACTTGCAGAAGAGGCAGTGTCAGGTCTGCTGTTAAAATCTCTAAGTTCGGTGCCTTTCAAGGGGAAATGATGAATTCAAGGCTGTGTTTCGGGTTGAGGCTGCCCACTGAAGGCCCAGGGACCTGCGTTCAGTCAGTCAATTAAGCATTTACGAGATAAATTCTCTTTTTCTCCCCTTCAGCTCCCTTCTCTCATTATGGATGTGGTTTTCCGACGAGGTTTGGGTACCTGATGCTCAGGGGCTGCTGTGCAGAGGAGTTTTCCCAGAGCTTCCCTGGAATAGCTGGGAGAGCAGAGGGAATGCAGCAGCACATGGCTGCTCCTCTACCACCACCCTGTGGCACCCAAACCTCTCATCCCCGGTGATGAGAGAATGTTTTACCATTGCTAAATGCGTTATGGATCAGCCTCTGGTGTGAATACACGATGGGAAAACAGGAAATGGAGAGGATGGTGCATTTCCTCGGCACAGGGAGAGGGGCAGGTGGATCAGTCCTGTCCTGGAGCTCTGCCAGCTCCCAGGAAAGGCGGGGGGAGCCACTTGCTCGTGCTTAGGGAGGGGGATTTGAGCTGGATGGATATTCACACCTTCTTTGCCTTGCTGAAATAGTCTCACCTTAATTCATAAATCACACTCATGTCTGAGGGTCCTTGTGGAAACGCCGACCCATTCCCTCCTTCCCAGCCTCTCACCTCCCGCGTGCATTCGTTTTCCACTTGGATAAACGCTGCCCGTTCCTCCAGCCTGCCTGACACCCACCAAGCCTGAAGGACAGGATTGGTGTGTGTGATGCTGATTTTACCTTTCCCGGCACGGGGAACACAAGGCATCCAGCTCAGCCGCGGGACGGGCTGCGAGGAGCGGCTGGGAAGTGTTGGCGGCGTCTGCCATCTCCTGGAGGATCCCGGCAACAGCAGAGGCCCTCCTTGGGCCGTGGCTGATCCCTGCTCTGTCCCTTTCCCCAGAGCCTCCCCAGTGGCTGAAGAAGCCCGAAGGTGGGGTCTACAGCGTGGGGACAAACCTGGTGCTGCTGTGCGAGGCCATCGGGAACCCCGAGCCCAGCATCCAGTGGAAGCTCAACGGGATGCCCATCGATGGTACGCTCTGTGCTCCCCCAGGCCGCGCCCAGGCGGGCTGTGCCTGTGTGGCACCCGCTCTGGGGGGACCCACGGGTCCTAACGCTCTCAGTGATGTCTGCTCTGGCACCTCTCCAGACAGGAATTCATGTTTATTTACTTAACGAAGTTAATATTTTACTGTCGTCTAGAAGAGGGTGGGGGGAATGCTGCATGTGTGGAGCATGGGTATCTCTGAGGTGCTGCCTCTGCCTCTCCGGTAGCTCTCCTGTGCTTTGGGGATCTGGGACAGCTCGAGGGCTCCTTTGTGCTTCTGAGTAAGCCCAAGTGGCTGGGGAGATGCACAGATGTAGCACTATTATTGTTATTATTATCATTTTAGAAAGTCTCTGTGAGGAATTGACTGGAATTTGGTGCTCTGGAGCACTGTCCTCAGGCCACGGGACTGCTGGCAAAGGCAGAGCCCTGGAACTCACCAGCTGTTGGGCAAGGTCTTGGTTGATCCTCAAGATGTGCTTTCCTTTGGCTTCCACGCAGTGAGGAGAGCCTGGGAACTCCCCAGTCACGGCGTTCTCGCCAGCTCCTGACACAATCTGGTGTTTTCCAGGCAGGACCTTCCGAGGGAGGATCTCCACCAGGGAGATCAGCCTGACCAACCTGCAGCTGCAGGACAGCGCCGTGTTCCAGTGCGAGGCCACCAACAAGCACGGCACCATCCTGGCCAGCGCCAACGTCAACGTCCTCAGTGAGTCCCCCGGGCTGTCCCCTCCCAGGGAACACATCCAGAAACCCAAGGCTGAATCCTCAGAGCAGCCTGGGGCTTGTCACCATCTCATGGTTCCTTTGGACTGGCCCCAGATTTTAAGAAACACTATCCAAATTTATGCAACAAGTCTTACCATGGGCAATGTTACGTGCTTGGCACAGACACTCCTGAGTTTTGATACATTTTAAAAACATGGTTGTGGTTGGGCTCAAAAACCTGAATTCAAACACAGTGAAACCACTGAGGACTGAATTGTGACCACAACTCTGTTTTTGAATTATTAAGTGTATTTTTAGTCTTTGATTTTAGTTGTGATGCTCAGTTTGTTCTTTGAAGGAAGGGAGTGGGGGAATTGATTTAATAAAAAACATCTCCAGAGGCAGCAGAACTGCGTCTACTTTCTTTCCTGGATGTTTCAATGTCTGACATGTCCAGCAGTAAACCCCTGTTATCTTTGTCAGTGAAGCTTCTGAGAGCTCAGCTGCTCAGTGCAACTCTTCCAAACAGCTGAGAAATTCCCGTCAAACACCTCAGCCTTCCACCCTTGCTGGACAAGGGGATGATGCAGGGCCAATACTTACGTTCCCAGTTCTGACATGCAGTGCTGCTCACGTTGCATTCCCTCCTGCAGATATTGCCCCCCTGATTCTGACCTCAGATGGGGAAAACTACGCCACGGTCGTGGGCTACAGCGCCTTCCTGCACTGTGACATCTTTGCCTCACCTGCAGCAGATGTCAGATGGTGAGATACTGGGAATTGGGTTTTTTTCCATGTGAAACGAGTTCCTACAGGCTCCCCCAAGTTTGAAAAGTCTGCTAGTTGTTTTTTCTATGGAGTTAAGTATAGATATTTGTAACAAAACTGTGTATAATGTAAGTTTTCTGTGTTTAAATGCACTTTTAAGAATTCTGAAGAACTGGTTTGGAAAAAAAAGAGTTCCTGGAAGTCCCCAGTACCTGTGTGAGACAAGTGCCAGGCTATACATTAAGCAAAGCCATGCTGTTTGTAGCCAGATCCTGCTGCAGCTTCATCAGTTTAATGTTGGCAACTCTTCAAGTTCGGACACATTATTGAGGTGGAAATGCAGTGACTTACAGAACACATTTACCTGGACATGCTTCCATAGGGTTGGAAATCACAGGATTGTCATAGCAGCTGACAGGTGCAATAAAATTGCAGGTGGCAGCTGTAGAGTGAAGACAGAGTATTTTAAAGACCTTTTTAGACACTGTGGGTTTGGTGTGTGCAGGACTCTTACATCCCTTTATGATTTGCTGCATGTGGGTAAAGTGTCTCACTAACCCTGATTTAATTGCTCAGGGGCAAAGCTGAGTCCCCAAAATTCACCTGCAATAACCCCTAACCATGAAATCACACTTCCTGCAGTAACCCAGACCTGTTTTTATCCTCTTTAGGACGAAGGATGACAGCATAGAGCCCCTTTCAGCATTCCGCTATGAGTTAAACAAGAACGGCACCCTGGAGATCAGGGACACAAAGAAGGAGGATTCGGGATCCTACGCCTGCTGGGCTGCAAACTCTGTGGGGAAAAGAGCAATCACTGCTAATCTGGATATAAGGGGTGAGGTCCTGCTTGAGAACAGAAAGAAAATTCACACCTGCTAAGGTTTTATGTCTGTAATTCTTCAGGAAGTATGTAATGAGTAAATATTCAGTCCAGGATACAGATTTATTCTGTGAATTTAGGAATTCTCTGGATATTATGACCTGAAATTGTCACAGCTCTTATACATATGTAGCCTTTAAAATAGTCCCAGATTTTCATCTGGATTTCTCCATGCTCACACATGGTGTCCCCTTTCTTCTGGATGCTTCCAGAATCTGCATAAGCCACCAAAAATCTGCAGTTTACACATCCATCAACTCCATTATCTTTAAAGGATTGTCCCTCCTTTTTGCCATTGGCCCTGTTACACTCAGGGCAGGTTCTTGGCTGACCTTTGGGAGCCCTCCCAGTGCTCCTGGGCTTGGTGAGGTCCTTGTTGATCCAGATGTGTTCTTGCTTCTCCCTCAGCTGTGGGATTCCCCCTTCCCTAAAATTCCTTCCCATCTGTTGATCAGAAGGTACACCCCAAAGTGGATTAACTCCCACAGTGGACACCAAGCACGTTGCAAAATAAGTTGGGGTTGCTGCTGGTTTAAGGACTTTGCACTGGGCTTTTGCCTGTTTGTTGATAAATATTTTTAAACAGAGCAAAAAAAAATTCCTCAGATGTGTTTACTTACAAATTTTAGATCCATCCCTTGTGGTGCAGCTCTGTTTTAAGGGATTGCTGTGCTTGGTTGTCAGGAGGGGTTTTCCCTGGAGGGTGTGATGGCAGTGGGCAGCTCCTGTTGAGCACACAGGTGGCATTTAGTGGGTTTTCTACAAATTTACTTAGGATTTAGGGCTTGCCAATAAAAAAAACCCCTTAAATACTCAATTATCAAAGTCCTCTAAAGTGCTCTCTGATGTAGGTTTACTGTGACAAACTTGAGGAAAAAGCCCACTCTTTGTGTTCCATTTCCACTCACTCCCTTGGCTTTGTGAATTTTACAGTGATAATAAACATGAAAATGTACAATGAAATTCTCACAGAGCAACATTTCACTGCAGAAACAAATTCAGCTAAGTGCTTTCTTCTTACTTATTCATCTGTTCCTGCATTCACATTACAGTCAATTAAAAGAACAAACTTGATTGCAATAATTTTTTTCTAACTTGACTTTAATAAGCTTGTAATTTTTCTTGGATCATTGCCAAAGCTTATTTCAAATGACAATTAGACATAAAAGTCATATTCAAGCCTTTTTTTTAATCATCCATTTCATGACAGGCTGATAACAAGGATTTTCACCTGTGACTTATTTTTTGGTGGGATTTTTTTTTTTCTGGAGCCCTTTGCTTTGGAGCGAACTAAAAAATGTTTCAAGATACAAAATGTTTTGAGATTAAAAAAATTTTTCAAGATAAAAAAAATTAAATCCTGGCAAATATCTATTTCAAACCCCATCATCCTTCACTTCAAATGTTTGTATATATAACAAAAGAAAGGCATGATTGTTGCTTCTGAGGTTGATTTGTATAGATGAAGTGCTTGGTGAAAATTTGATGTAATAGTCCCTCTCTCTCCTAATCAAAGTGTTTTTCTGTGATCAATCAGACGCTACAAAACTTGTTGTTACTCCGAAGAACCCCCGAGTGCTGAAATCACATTCAATTTTATTGAAATGCCAGGCTGAGTATGATTCCCACTTGAAACACAGCTTTAAATTATCCTGGAGGAAGGATGGAGACGAGCTGCCAGTCAACAGCACGGAGGGTGGCAGGTGAGTGGGGAAGGAGCAAGGCTGTTCTTGATCTCAGCTGAATAATCTGGTGTGGTGCTGGAGCAGGAGTTTCATTAAACATGAGCCTTAATAGCTTGAAATGCAAATTTATGTCTGCAAAGAATTCTTCATGCAATTCGTGAAGAGATCTGCATTTTATACACAGCTAAATATAAATGCAGTGCTGTGAGCTGCATTTTCAGCCAAATGGTTTTTGGCTTTATTAACTCTCTCACCATCACAGCAGAATATAAAGTTATATATTAATATATATATTGTATATTTTTTTTTATATATATATGACATAAACGTTGGCCCAACCCAAAACTGCAACCCTGACCCCAGTGCAGCTTGTTTCTCCACTTCAGTGGAGCAAGTATTTTCTTAGTTTGCACTTATTTGGCCAAAACAAAGCCTTTGTGAAGTTGAAGTGATGGAAGACAGGTTTCAGGGATTCTGCCTAAAATAATCCAGAGGTAAAAGCGATGAGTTTTTCCTACACGTGAGTTTAGGATTTGCAGGTCCAGGCTGATTTTTGCCCTATTTTTGGGTTTTCGTTGACCTCCAGGGGCTGGAGCTCAGCCTTTATTCCATAAGAGGGGTCCTACAAGAGGCAATCAGATGTCTTTATTAATTACCACAGGAGAGAGATGGTTTCCTAAATACTACAGTGCTGGAGAGGCTGAAAATCCTTCTGAGCCCCCGTAGGGTGGTGAGGCAGTGCCATGGAAATGCTGTGTCTGCCCCAGAGCCCATATCCTTGGATTCATGGCAGCTTCCCTGGGGCTTTGGACATGACACAAGTGCCTTGGGAATGCTCGGTTTTCCTCAACCCTTTCAAAATTCCCTCATAAACCTCATATATTTGTCTCATTAATGATGTGCTAAAATCCTATGTCCCAGATGCTCATCCAGTGTATCTCAGTGTGGTTCTTTTCAGAGCAGGATTGACAGGCCAGCCTCCAGCCACGGAGGCTAAATTGCCACAAAACACAAATAATAGTCCTCAGCACGGTGTGGAACAGAGCCACAATTATATTTTAATGTAACAGGCCCAGTGTGCAACTATTTAATGAAAATGTCCTGGGCCAAGTTCTTTTCTGAACAGTTTTTTGGAGAACATCATCTGTGCGCCATATTCATCTTAAAATTTTTTCTCATCCTTATTACCCTTTTTTTTTTGGCCCTGCAGGATAATCCTGGACAGGGATACCCTGTTCATATCCAGCGTGCTCCTGGAGGATCAGGGGGTTTACACGTGTGTGGCCAGCACTGCCCTGGACACTGCCCAGGCCGAGGCGCAGCTCATCGTTCTGGGTAAGGTCGATTTTCCCGCTGTGGAAACTGCTCCTTGCAGCAGGAATTGCCACTGCAGCACTTCTGCTCCTTTGCTTCTTTTCACAGAGCCTCAATAACCCAATTTCACAGAGACTCTCACTCCTTAACCTCAGCTCTGCTGTCCCTTATCTCTGGGAATGGTGTTGCTGACACAAACTTGCTTTATTTTCATCTTTGTTGTAGTAAGATGAGGCAGCATTTTTGCCTCAGTTCAGTGGCTGCAGGAGTTGCCCAGGCTGGAAGGTGTAAGAGCATCTTAAGAATGGCTCTGCTGCTGCTCTGAAGTCCTTGGTCAGTCCTTCACTCCACTTTGCTGGAGGTTTGCACAAGAATTGGACAATTTCTGGAAGGCCATCAGGCCAATATTTGGATGTGCAGCTCCTCTGAAGATCAGTGCGAGTTAAGCACCTAAACAGATTCATTATCTCTGTGAACCTGAGCATAAATGATTGTCCAGGGGCAAAGAGCAGAGAAGAACCTTGACCCTCTGTGGTCTGAAGCTTGGCTGTGTGTGAGCATCCTCACAAGCTGAATCCCTCCCTGAAGGACCACCTGGGATTAAGAAGATGGACTTGTGGAGTGCTGTGCAGCCATGGCACCCAAGGGCAGCAGTCAGCAGCCAAAATTCTGCTTTGTGGTCACAATTTTGGCCAGCCTGGTCTAGTGGAAGGTGTTCCTGCCCAAGGCAGGGGGCTGGAATTAGATAATCTTCAAGGTTCCTTCCAACCCAAATCGTTCTGTGATTTTATGATTCTCTGACATCTTTGCATCATTTTAATTACATTTATTTTTGCTTCATTTTACGTTTTTATTTATTTCTGACAGTGATTGCAGCAAGGAATAAGTCAATCTGCCCTTCAAGATGTTTTTCCACTTTAAAGGAGTGATATTTTTTAGTAAATAGTAAATTAGGAAGAAGCTGTGCACATTATTTATGGTGCTGTGTCCTTCAGTGCTGTATAATTCAAAATGTTTGTAGACTATTCGTTACTTCACTTATGAAAATTTCATAAAGCACTTTATTCCTTTTTAAAAAGGTGGTTTGCAGAAGAAGAAAAACAGTTTTGTGCTCTTTTTCCTTGTTTATTGTATATGAGAAAGGCCTGGGTGAATTAATAACATCTGTTATTTTCCAAGTGAAAAATCCAGGTTTTTGCAATCAAGGACTTGTGGGATGACTGCAGAACTAAATATGGCACAGATGGAGACATCAGAATAGGGGCAACTAAGAGTAAAATTAGTGTTCCGTTAGAATAATTTTAAGTATTGTGTGTTTAATGAACAGGCAGAGGAGTGAGAATATTTAAGATGCACCATCACCATCTTTAAATTAATATATTGAATTTTAACCAGCTGTGCTCCAAGGGTAGAACAGCAAAATGCCTGTAGATTAAACTGTGCTTTCCTGATTTTCCCCAGGTACAGGAGAAATAGGGAAAGAAATGCAAAGAAAAGAAAACAAATCCAAATATAAACTTTTTAACTTCTTGATGCATCCTGAGATGAAAACTCAGTACTGTAATTTAAAAAAAATCAGTACAAAACCAGTGAATTTGTTTCACAATGACAAATATGGTCGTGGTGGTGGAAGTCACTGGTTTTTTCTGTAAGAAATGATATTGTCAGCCGACAGTTTATTTGGGACAGCATTAGCTGAGCTGGCAGGGAGTGCATTTCCCAGTTTCCCATTAATGTAGATCCCCACAGCTGGGATAATGGATGTTCTCCTTTCACTCACACCCTCAAAGGCCAAGCTCAATAACAGCCAGGGCTGAGTCACCTTCTCCCACTCTGGTGTGTTCCTGGGTGGATCCCGGTGATGCTGACACGACATCCTGCTCAGAGCAGTGTCAATATCCATTAATGATTAAAGAGATCTTTGGGTTGATTTGGAAACAAAAATCTGTTGCTGCAAGCACAGCAATGAGGGTAGAAGGAGATGAATTTGAGAAGGGTGTTGTGTTTACAACGGAAAAATCTGCACCAGAAGATTCAGGATCTTTCAAAGCAATTCCCACTTTCCACAATCCCTCTGTCTTGAAATCAGGAGGTGTTTCACCCCCATCTTCACTGACTGTGCTGTTCCAGCCCTCTGGAAAATGCCAGGACAAACACAAATACATTTTTGTGCTTCTGACACTTCTTTATTTCTCAGATGTTCCTGACCCACCAGAAGACCTCCAGCTCTCAGAAAACCAAAACCGGAGCGTTCGACTCTCCTGGAAAGCTGGGGCCAGCCATAACAGCCCTGTTAACGGTAGGAAGGTGGTTTTAGCATATTTTTTAGTGCTGTTCAGAATTCTGGCATGTCCTGGTTGTCACAGGATACAAACCCTGCTGACGGCCAGATTTAATCACTTTAACCATGACCACTCATTTGTTGTAAGTTCATTTCCACCCGCGCTGTTCCTAAGTTGTTTCTTTTATATTTTTTCCTTTGTTTTTTTGTCTCTTTTCCTGCCCAGAGTCAATTATAGAGTTTGAAGAGAACAGCTGGGAGCCGGAGAGGTGGCAGGAGCTCAGCAGAGTGCCAGGGAATGACACCACGGCGCTGCTGTCCCTGGCCCCGTATGTGAATTACCAGTTCCGTGTGGTGTCCGTGAACGCCGTGGGCAGGAGCCAGCCCAGCAAACCATCCCTGCGCTATGCAACCCCTCCAGCTGGTAAACCTGGGTCTGGTTTCCTAAATATTAATAATTTTAGTGGTTTTTTGGGAATATCTCTGCGCTCCTGTGCTCCAGAGGGTGTGAAGAAATCAGGGTCACTTGCGCTGCTCAGTGGCAACCTCAGGGATTATTAAAAGTAGGAATTACCCCCAGCTGGTTCAGTGGGCTGGAATAACCCTCAGTAATTTTGGTGGGGCAGGTGACCATTTAAATTGACTGTGTTAACTAAAGTAGTGTGTTTTCAGAGAGATAGAATCAAGTGGAGGATGTCTTGTGACAAGCCGTATTCTGATATCATAGATATTAATGAGATGGGAACCCTGCTGGGATGAATTCTGCAGTGACTGGTGAAATAGAGCAGCCCAGCAGTTGCACATGAAATGTCCAGGTGTTGTTTTGAGCATTTGATGTGCAGTTAGAACAAATCTAAATTTTAATGTCCCAGCTTGCTGTGATGCATGAAATGCCCGAGGATGTCCAAGGGAGGAGTGCACACTTCTGGGTTTTCCTACACCTCCAGCACCCCACTCTGCTGATTTTCCACCCTTTGCAGCCCTTCATGGACAAGCAGTTCCTGGAGAAGGGCTGGGTTTACAGGGAGCCTTTGAGAAGCACTAAGCTCGTCAAAAATCTCCATTTACAGAGCATTCACTGGGGCAGAAAATGTTGTCTCCCTGAAAGTCATTTTAGAGGCCAACTGTTCAGCACAGCATTTGCATTCCTTGGCATTTTCTCTCCTTTTTTCCCCATTTACTCCAATTTCAGGTCTTTCTTCAGCTTTTCAGCTGCCTGTGTCCCTCTAATGATGCACCTTCTGTTTGCTATCCCCACAGGGAGAAAAATCTCTCCCTCCCAGTCCCCCTACATCTGGTGCTTTCAAATCCAAAAGTAACAGTTCTGTGTTAGCTGGTGGCTCCAACCAACAGGGGCACTTAGGAATCCAAACTGCATAAATGCCATGTTTGGGTCCCATCAGCTTCACTGATCCAAGTAATTCATCCCATGAATGTTTTTGTTTAAGTGCCTGTCACTAATAGGGGAATTTCATATCCTTTTTTGAGATTTAAATGCTAAATGCAAATAAATGGGATGTGCAAACTAACCCTGTCACCTGTGTGGTTTCAGCTCCAGATAAAAACCCAGAGAACATCCGAGTCGAAGCTTCTGAACCCAATGAAATGGTGATGAAATGGGAGGTAAGGCAAGATTAGCAAATCCTATAGGAATGATCCTTTATTCTTCTGAAGGGTGAATTTGACTTCAATACATTTTTGATTTCCAGTATCATTTTTGGTTTCAGAAGACTGTTTTTTATGTCTGACTTCACAGGATATTAAAAAAATATGGAAGTTCTGTAAAGCACAGTGAGAATTCCCCCAAAATTTGCTCTTCTCTGCTTCTTGTATGCAAGAAACTGCTTCAAATAATTGTGGTCTTACCCTGCTCTGCAATTAAAATTACCAGCCAGGCCCAGGGAAGGGAGAGGTTTCTCATGGTTCTGCCCTTCCAGCCTGGAAGTTTAAAAATGCCACAGATCCCTTGTCCAAGAAAATGTGAGCTTGAATTTTTACACCAAGAACTAAAGGAATGTGGATAAACCTCCAAAGCCTGTGATGTGCATCAAAGGAATTATGTAAAAGTCTTGAGGATGGTTTCCAGACTACAGATTTCCTGGGTTTTATGCCTCAAGCTTCTGTGCCAGCAGTTGAGTTATGTATTCCTTCATTTAGCACAAATATCCACAACTGTGGAAGGAAGCAGATTTTTGTTTAGGCTGGAATTACACACAATTTGCATGAGATTTGCTCCTCAATCTGCTGCTCCCAGCAAAGAACAACAAATGTTTCCCCAGTGTGAAGTCGTGGTTTGGGGTATAATTGCATCCAAAAGGAGATGGCCCTCAAGATCCATGCACTTGGATTTGAATGGGATTTCTAGTCCAGGGTAAGGGGAGACAATCCTGCCTCTCAGAAAAGGTTGGACTTGATCTTGGAGGTCTTTTCCAACTTCAATGAATCAATGAAATGCAGAGTTTTAGTACCCAGTATGGTTACTGGGAAATACTGGGATGGCCAACACATCTTTGAGCATGAGGAGGTTCATAATCACTGCTCAGACAGGGCAAAAGTGGAAGTGAAAGCTGAGCCTGAAAGGAGAGAATGGGATGGAAAGGCTTTGTTAAATCTTGTTGAATCATTAAAATGTTGTTAAACAGGATATTCATTTATTTATGGCATTTCCTGTGTGCTCTTCAGAGGAACTGCTGGGCACTGCACATGCTATTTCTGACAGACAAAGGCTGCAGAATGATGTTAATCTGCCTATTTTGGATTAAGAGACCAGCTGAGCTTTAGTGACTGGATTTCCAGCTAAGGATTTGCAGCTTTAAGGGAGATCAAAATAAGAGTCAAGCAGTGCTGCAATTTAACTCTGTACGAGAAATCATTTTTTTAGGAGGAATTTTTTACTTCTCCAGCTTCTCTTGCAAATCCCATTCCCTGGGATCTTTGCCATGGAGGTGGTGCCTGTGAGAAAACTGCCCAATCTCCCAATTTTTCTGCCACAGTCGTCCCAAAGGTCCTCACAGCAGAGCAGATCAGGGGAATTTTTGCAGGTCCCCCAGATTTAGGTCTCCCCATGCATGAAGAGCATCAATGGGGCATCACTTTCTGCTGGTGTTTGAAGCCATTTCCTGTCAGACCTCTTGGATACAAACCAGCTATTATATATTTAATATTTGCATATATTTAAATATTATTAAAAGCAGGCTATGTGGTGGGAAACACCCACAGCTGTTTCAGTGGACTGAAGCAACTCTCAGCATTTTTGGTAGGGTAGGTGACTAACTTTATTAATTAAACCTGTGCATTTTCAGAGAAATAAATTCAACTTGAGGATGTCTCCTGACAAGCTATTGCTATACATCTCCTAATATTTTATAAATTCATGTTAATTAGCTGGAAACCCTGCTGGGATGAATTCTCCAGCTGATTGGTAAAAGCAGAGTGGCCCAGCAGTTGCACATTAAATGTCCAGGCGCAATTTCAAGCATTTGGTGTGTAGTTAGAACAAATCTAAATTTTAATGTCCCAGCTTGCTGTGATACATAAAATTCTAAGATAAAATGCAAATTTTGTCTCTGCTAAAAGGCACACACAGCCTTATGCCAAACTGTGCCGTTTAGTTGTGCTGAACATGTGTGGTTTTACATCACACAGGAAAACCTGTGGCAAAACAAAACCTGATGTGTGTAGGGTGCAGAAATATGGCTCCTAGCAATTAATCTGCATTTTAGTCCAAGCCTTTTCCCTTCCTTTCTCTTGAAGTCATGATGTTGTTGTTCCAGTCATCTTCAAATTAGAATGACAGCAAAAAGTCAAAGCTTGGGGTTTTTTGCCCCTTTTCCCTCCCAGTGTTGTAACCCACATCCCAGAATTATCCCCGCTCCCCCCAGCTGCTGTTCTGTGGTTACAACAAAGGCAGACAAGATCTCCTTTAACTTCTCCCCAGCCGCTGAAGCCCATGGAGAGGAACGGGCCGGGGCTGGAGTACAAAGTCAGCTGGAGGCAGCGGGGCGTCGAGACCGACTGGAACGAGGAGCTGGTGAAGAAACACTCCCTGAGCGTGAGGAACGTCCCCACCTTCGTGCCCTACGAGATCAAAGTCCAGGCAGTGAATAATTTAGGATCTGGCCCGGAACCAAACATCACCATTGGATATTCAGGAGAGGATGGTGAGTGGCAGGAATTTTCCTGTAACAGGGGGTTTCTTGTGCTGCAGAACGCTCAGGTGTGGAGTGATGGATTGGGCAGCCCAAAGCTGCTGGAATGCCAGTGCTCAGGCTGAGGGGCTCCATCAGGCATGGACATGACCCATGCTGGGTGCCTGGATGCCAGCCTGCTGGAATGTGAGGAGTTTTTTTGGAAAGGTCACTTGTGCTCTCATTAATCTCAGCTGTTGGCTTAGTCTGGGTACTTGTTTGAAGGCCACAGTCCGTGAGAAGTCTCTGAAGTGTAGCAGTCGTGTTGTATTTGGTGGGAAAAAAACCTTTGCGTTCTCTGAGGCTTGACCCAACAGTTTAGCCCTGTCAGAAGTTAAATACTCTGACAATTAGGGACAAACTCATGGGCACTGGGTGTTCAAGTGAATTTACAGACAGTGCCACATTCCTGCGTGTGCTGGTGTTACCTTGTCCATGGGTCCTTGAAGAACGTGGTGTCTTCTCCAGCCTGGGTTTCTGTCCCATGCTTTTCCATGGCTCCCAGGTGGAGTTTCAGTGCTGGAAATGGACTCAGTGGTGGTCAGACAGGAGAACCCGCACTGCACACCCAGAAGTGGGAACAGGAAGGTTTGGTGGTGCAGAAGAGGTGGTGAATAGTAAGAACAAGAAGAAATAAACTCCACAGCATGTTTATTTTCTTTGTCTGTCTGTGATGAGTCTAATTTTGTATCTACCAGTGGAAAATCTTCCTTGCAATTCAGTTGTCAATGGATCAAGGCCTCCTTCTTTCAGGCACTGTAATAGCTCTCTGTGTTATGCAGTGATTAAAATCCTACTGTTTAATGAGCTTAGTTGTAAAATGAAATTGATTATAAAAAAACCCTTTATGATTGCCTTCTTGAGTGCCATGTTAATCATTTTTTTATTCTTCTCACTGCTGTAAGCATTGCTTGAAACAGGAAATCATAAATACTGGTGTAGAAATTCATGTGTCCCAGTGCACATGTATCCCAGCCCTCAGCAGAAAACCCTGCTATGGAAAAATAATATTTATTGGCCCATTCCACCCACTGGATGCAGGTGGAATGGCGTTTTGCTTGCCTGCAGTGAGACTGCATGAAGTGGCACAGCTGGAGCTGGAAAGCCAAGCCCTGGAGCTGTGAACAATGTGAATCTGGGCTCTTGGAAGCGTCTTTAACACGTGGGACTTTTGTTTTCGCAGTTCCAGATGCTGCTCCTTCGGGCGTGTCGGTGGAGGTTGTGAACAGCACCCTGGTCAAAGTCTTCTGGTTTGGGATACCAAGGGACAGAGTTCGTGGGCACTTAAGAGGCTACAAGGTTACAAATTTCTCTATAAATATTTGTATATAGTTGAATAAATTATTAAATGAGTCCCAGATTACAGTCTCTCATTTTTGGGAAGGTGAGAGAGATCATGATCATGTTCAGCCCCATACAACATAGTTTGTTACAGAAATCCCACTCTCCACGCAGGTCAGCTGGTGGAAAACAAAAAGCATGCTGGATGGAAAGAGGCATCACCCAGAGAAGCACTTCCTAACATTTGTAGGAGACAGGAACTATGGGATGATTCCTGGCCTGGAGCCCTTCAGTGAATTCCGCTTGACGGTTTTGGCTTTCAACTCCAGAGGAGATGGCCCCGAGAGCTCCCCTGTGGTGTTTGAAACTCCAGAAGGAGGTAAGACAAGAGGAAGATATGGGATGGAGGGACATGAATTGAAATTGTCCTTGTGACAAGGTGAGTTGATTCCCTTATTTAAGGTGATTGTAAAAACTCTGCTATTCGTTGAACCCTGTGCTTGAAAGGGGAGCTGTGGGTGTTGAGCTAAATTATAACCTCATTTAACAAGAATTTGCAGGGACAGACTTGTTCACTCCTCTGAAAGCTCATCCCTGTGTCTTCCAGTCCCTGAACAACCACGTTTTCTCAGGATCCTGAACTTTGACCAGGACTCGGTCACTCTGTCCTGGGGACTTCCCAAGAAAGCCAATGGCCATCTCACTGGCTACATCCTGCAGTACCAGATAAGTATGTGCCTGGTTTGCTTTGAGTCTAGAACTGAGGCAGGGTTAGTTAGGGAAAACTCCCAGGTGTGATGTGCACAGAGGCTGCCAGAGGGCAGGCTGCAGTCAGCTCCCACAGCTGGAAGTTTTCCATGTACTTCTCCCATGGCAGCTCCCGTTCCTGCCATTCCCTGTCCCACATTTATGGGCTGATTCAATTATTTCATTTTGGCAAATTATACCTAATGCAGTGATTAAAAAGGCCCATAAATTGTAGGTGCATTTTACTGAAGTGAAACTCATTTAATACAAAGTGAGTTGTGATGAGAGCACTCAATGAAGCCACATTAATATAGATCTGCACGTTATGTCAGGGAGCTTCTCCCCCACTAAAGTGCCTCAGCAGAAACACAAAGAGCCACCTGAGTCATGGTATTGAGTAATCACACTGAAAACAAGCAAATACCAGGGGATTTCTTTCTTTCTTGCCCAGGAAAGAAATGAGAAACAAAGACAACCTCAGGCAAGACCTAGTACTTAGCCCAAACTGCCACAACACCAGTTGTGTGCTGTGGTGATAATTCAGTGTATTTTATTTGTTCTTTGAGGGTGGAAAAGGATTAGACTGGGCTCTATTTATTAAAAAAACTCACCCATGTACTTTTCACTTCTCTCTGCTGATAGCAGGACTGCTCAGTTGCCTTTGCCAGCAGGGGTTGGAGTCTGGATCTTCCCTTTGGTTTTGCTGATTATGGGCAGAGAGTGGATCTGTTTACAGAATCACAGACTGGTCCTGGTTGGAAAGGGACCGCAGAGGGTCATCTGGGTCATCCCACAGTGCAGGAATGTGTCCAGACAGCTCTGGAATATCCCCAGTGAGGGAGACTCCACAATCTCTCTGGGCAGCCTGTTCCAGTGCTCGGTCACTGCACAGGGAAGTTCTTCCTCATGTCCAGGTGGAACTTCCTGGGCATCATTTTCTGCCCTTTGCTGGGCAGCACCAAGCAGAGCCTGGTCCATCCCCTCACCCCTCCCTTCAGATATTTCTGTATATTTATAAGATCCTCCCTCCATTTTCTCACAACCCCTCCTTCATCTGCCAGCTCTGAGGAGCCGGAGCAGCTCACAGCACACCAACCACCCTCTAAGTTGCTGGTAAAAGTTTGCAGATGTTTGGAAGCGAAGCAAGGAGCAATTCATAGATATTTAATGACCTAAGAGACAGTCAGTATTACCTCCCACTCAGGCTGTGCAACCAGAGAGCTTTTCAAGAGCAGTAATAGCTCACCGAGCCGCTGGGAGATGGACACGGAGGATGTCAATCCCATTTACCACCGGCAGGAAGGGCAGATACCCTCACCCAGCCTTCCTCCTCCTCACCCCCTGCTGAGTGCTCCCTCCTGGGGGTGCTCAGGACACGTTTCCTGCCTCTGACCGAGGTGCTCTTGCCTTGCAGTCAACGAGACGCACGAGGTGGGCCCCGTGAGCGACGTGAGCGTCACGAACCGCTCGGCGCTGAGCTGGCGGCTGGCGGGGCTCAGCCCCAGCACCAAGTACAAGTTCTACGCCAAGGCCTGCACGGCCAAGGGCTGCGGGAAGGCGGCCACCGAGGAGGGGCTGACGCTGGCCCAAGGCAGTAAGTTCACACAGTCTGCTTTGGTGTGGGGGAGCTCCACCAATCGTGGAAAAATAATCCAGGCTTGGCGTTCCCTTTGTAATTAGGGGAAATAAATTTGTTTTCCTTGCTGTGAGAGCAATCAATGGACTTCTTAATGTGGCCGTGGTGGTTGTCAGGAAGGCAGAGCTCATCTGTTTCATTTTGCTGTGCAATCCTGTTTCTGTTCCCACCCATCAACTCCTGAAGCCACGCTGGAATAAGTGAATTGTGTTCAGGCACGAACAGAAAATTGAAGATGGAGATAATCTGTTCTCAGTGATATTATAAAAACAAATTCTGCCCATTCATGAAGATGGGGGACTGCCAGCAACATCAGGGTCAGCTGTTTGACATGGAAAATCCAGATAAACATAAACTTGGCCTCATTTGCTCCATTATTTATGATTATTTTATCAGGGACCAGGAGTGAACATTTGTGTGCCATTTACACCCTGTGCTGAAACACTGATGTTCAGTGATTTAAAGGAAAATCCCAAGCACTCTATGATAGCTCATCTTTCATTTTCAGCTGAAATGAAATAAAATGTACTGTGCTCAGCAAGTCTGAGAACTCCACAATACAGAGGAGCAGCTCCTTGGTATTAATCAGAAACCATTGCTGTGCATTTACCCCAGGGAAGGACAAGAGAATGTGATAAGCAAAGAGTCCTGGCTGCATCATTTTTAGCAAAGATAACAGTCTGCAGCAATGTTGATGTAAAATAGAGAAATGGTCCATGTGCTGTTGGACTTCTAAGCTGCAGAATTCTTTTCAGTTACTGGTAAAACAGGTGAAAAGTGTTTTAAACCATCGTGTCCCGGTTCAAGATCCAGTCAGGAACTGCCATGTGTTTTCTCAAGTAGTAAAAGTTCTCAACTCTCTTGTGGCCTCCAGTCTCACTGTAGGATACAGGTACTCACCTGGCAGCCACTATTAATCATCATGATTGAAAATTTATTCCTCATTAAGGAAAGAAAAGTTGTTGTTTTGTTTTTTTCCCAAGCTCAAAATTCACCATTTCCCCTCATTAGTTGCCTTTTCTGGCCTTCATTGGGCAACCAGGATAATGTGTTTGACTCCTTGAAAGTCTATAACTTCTTGAAATAACCTTGTCAGGGTTTATGAGATGTGGACATTCATTTTGTTCTCATTCTCTACTTTTCTAAACTCTGTTTCAGCAGTGGCAACACCTGATTCTTGTGAAATATTTTTAGTCTAGAGTAGTATAATTAATAAAAGCTGCAAGGGTTCAGTTCCATGATTTATGTGTGCTCCTTGCTGCTTCTCAAGCCACCCGAAATTAGGGCACTGCATCTGTCACTGAGGTGCCATTAGAGTTCTGTGTCATTATTTGCTGGCTAAATTGTTCAGATATTTTTCACCTAAACATGATAGGCCAAAAAAAAATCACTCTTTTCTGTGACCTTCTTGGGGTTTTAAGCTGTGGTTTGGGGAGCGAGGCAATTGCTCAAAATTAAAACAATCTCTCTTTTTGAAGGAGGGGAGTGATTTCAGAAGTCAAAGTTGATCATTTCAAATGACCCACGTAAATGACAGATATAAAATGTGGTGCCCTCTGAAATGAAACTCCGTGATGGAGCACTCCATGTTTCTTTGGGGGTTGATTCAGTGATTCTATAACACTCTGTTCCAGTTTAATAATAAACCCATAAAGCTCCTGTTGTTCATTTTAAGGCCTTGGAAACTTCCACTGCTGCAATTCAGCCTTTGCCGTGGGTATTTCAGGGTTTCACAATGCATTCTGCCAGGAAAGTGGAGATGTTGAGGTGGCAGCTCTGGATTCATTCACATTTTATGTTTTTTACTTGATCTCCATCACTGCTATTGCTTTCATTTGTTTGCAGTTATCCCTCCTACCACTGTCTGGAATTAGAAAGAAAAGGGAATCTTTTTATTTGATGTGTGTGAGGATTCATGTAGCACCACTGAAAACAAATCTGTGCAGGGAAAATGACTCAGATATGAAACCCTGATAGGCAACCTAAGATCTTGATCATTTCTTGATTAAATACTCTGGACAATCACGAAGGGCCTGAGCAAAAGGGAATTTGGATTGTACTGCAAAGTAAACAATAGTTTAATTTCTGTGGTTTCATCCTGGTTTCATTCCACAGAAGAAGGTACGTTGCCCTTAGAAAATGACTGTAATCTCTGTCTTCATATTTTCAGGCAGCATTTCTTAAATGACCTCCAAACTAATTAATTTTCCCCTTGAAAATGTCAATTTCCCCAAGATCATTAGCCCTCAGAAACATAACACAAAATAATGTTCTTACGGAAGTGAAAAGATGAATTTAATGCAGCAGCCCTTCTTTAACACAAAGCTCCTTTTCATCTTGTCACCAGCGTTGCTCGGGGATTACCAAACACGTATTACATGTTGAGAATTATCATTGTGTGTCCAGAAATCCAAGCATTAATGAGAAATCCATCCACACGAAGCCACAGAGTTGTAGATTTATTCTCCAGAGAAGCTGGGAAATAGAAGTTTACCAGTTTCATTATATTCCACTGGCTGTTGGCACGTAATTCCCAAAGGCTTGTGGCAAATCTTAGGGAGGGGGTCCTATCCTTCAGGACCATTTGGAGCAAGACATGTGGGTTTAGCTCTCTTTTGCCACAGGCACAGTAGGAAAGGAATAATAAAATGCCTTTCCCATATGTAACTACTGGTGCTGTTACCAGCAAACCCTATTTGCTCACAATCAAGAAAATCTAAAGATTTCTAAGAAAAAAATCTTAAGAAATCGATGAAAAAAAAATCTTAAAATCTAAGCAATCTGAAATCTGAAAATTTCTTGATCACCCCCTCACCTCTAAATTCTTCTCAATAAACTTTACATACAACAATTTTGCTAATCTCTGTAGTCTAAAATAATCCAAATTTAACATGAAATACCTGCTGCACTAAAAAAGCCCTGAAAATGAAGGATATTTGTGATGCATATTTATACATTTTTAATAGCAAGGCAGCAGGGGAAAATTAATGAAAGTTCAACTTTGCATTTATTGCAGCAGATGTATTTAGACAGGTATGGTCATAAATTAAGATGCTGCCCACAATTAGTATTTAGCTCTGAACCTGGCTCTGCCAGGTTTTTTTTATATAAGTATATTTTCTAACAGATGTGCTAACTTTTGGAGAACACTCTAGAAAGTCTTTGGGGGTGGTTTCTATTGTTTTTCTCTTTATACCATAAGCTCCTATAAAAAATGTGTGTTCTGTTCTCCTCATAAATCTTGGAGCCCAGTAGGAATATTGCAAAATTGCAGTTCAGTGTTTAATGTTCATGCAAGTCCCATGGTGTGGCTGATAAATAGTGGGGGAAGATGAGAAGTGCTGGTGATATGCCTTTATTACTAATGCTCCTTCTCCCTTATTGGAGATTAAAAACCTAACCCAACTGCTTTCAATTTTCTGCAGCTAATTCCTGCAGCTTTCAGTATGTTCCTGGCATTCCTTCCAGAATGTGGAGTTTTTCCTTATCTGTGTATCTTTGCTTTTATTTTTCAGGAGGCCACTCTGCTTTTTCTATTCCAGCCACCAAACCCGCCCCCGTTAGCAAAGCTTTCTCCTATGTAGGGCCCGTGCTGGGTGTGTCACACAGACCAGGAAGAAATGGCATGGAAAGAAACCTCATAATCACCCAGCACTGGACACCTGTTCTGAGTTTTAAAGGAAAAAAAAGTGTTTTGGTATAGGAGATGATAAATGTTGAGCTGTTGGTAAATGCCCAGTGCCAGGTCAGGCTGGGCTCATCCTCATCCCAGCGTGTCCATCCCAGCCCTGAGCTGCTCCATGTGCCAGGGCGGTGGCAGCTGCAGCATCAGACAGAGCTGAGCAATGAGTTGACAGAAAAAGGGATTTTTTCAGCCATCTCACTTCCCTCTTTCTGCTTCTCTGAAGAGCTGATGGTTCAGAGAGAAGAGGCTGCCCCAAGCTGGGAATGAATAGGGGGCAGAGAGGGACTGGTTATGTTGGTTAAGAATATCCACACATCTACCAGGAGCTTGAGGTCTAGGATTTGCTTCCCAGGAATTCAGGAGAAATCCGTCCTGAGGAGGCTGGTGGTGTGAACACTTTGGATCATGTGGTTATCATGTCACACACAAGTGTTATGTGGTATTTAACAGTCATTGGGTTGAAGGTTCATGTTCATTCCTGTTCCTTTATGGATAATATTCCCATTTTTTCTGATGCCTTGATTTTAGAGCATGTAATTAAAATGTACCTGTGGTATCCTGTTGCTTAATTTGCAGTTTGATTAAAAACTATAGCTGGGTTTCACATACTTCATTTAGCAAAAATTACTGATAGATGGATTAATTTATGCTAATGAGCAGTGCCTCAGTATCAGCAGCGTTTCAGCTGGATGTGTTCTGTCTGGGTCCCAGTGGTCTGCTAATTTAACTGCTTATTGTAACACATGGAGAGTTGCCTTGAAAAACTTACCCTGAACTGCTGCTTTGACTGTGCTTGGATTTATCTTAATCTGTTTTCTTTTTTCCCTTCAGCTGTCAACTCAGCCTTAATCTCCAGCAGCTTCTTGCTTTGCTTATTTACTACTTGAAGTATTAATGAGCATTGTTCCCCTGTCAGTGCTAATTGGCCGAGTAGTTTCCAGATTACACTTTGTGCTCAAGCCTTAGTTCAGATGGCTTTGGACAAAACAGGCAAATCAGGCAACTGAGAACAATTCAAGAATTATTTTTATTAAATGCAGCCCCCCCAAATTTCTCCTGCCATCGAGGACAGGGACACTCCCATGTTATAAGAAATCCCTCCATGTCACACACAGTTGTGAATTTGCTGAGCAGGCTGTTCATGTTCAGGCAGTGATTGTCAACTGCTCTAATGTCCTTTTTCCTGCTCTCCACAAAAGCTGTTCTGAAAAATCTTATTTAATGCCCCACAATCTGAATGCAGACAGGGGTTACAGGAGGTGTTTTGCAAGTAGCAAGGCTCCAGAACCAGAGCTATTGGAATTCCCATTCTCTTAATCAAATATTAAACTATCAGCAACACTTAAATGCCTAAATATCCATTTACAGGCAAATTGTTTAGTTGTATCTAAACCAGTGCTTTGTGCAGGCACTGAGGAGTTTAAAAGGACATGGAAAATCACTGTCAGGAGAGAAGCAAGTACAAATCCCGCTGTTAATTTTTTCTGGGAGACGTATAAGAATCCATATCCAGCTAACAAGCTGTCTGTGCTTCCCTGCTGAGTTCAGTTCAATGGGAGAAGCATCAAACCCCAGATTATCCATACAAAGCAAGCCCGTTTGCAAGTTGTAATTTTTTAAGCACGCATTAGTTAGAGCAGATCCATAATCCCCCATCAATATTAACTTCCATCCTGGGAGATGTACAAACCCCTTCCTGAACATCAGGATTACTCCAGTCTGCTGTTGATTTCATCTGATGGAACATCAAAAATCAAACAGAGGGAATGTTTGGGGTTTTTTATTTGCTTTGGAAAATCAGATTGCCTGATGCCAAATGTTTCAAATTACTTGTTGTATTTGTCTGTTGTTTGTGACTGTGCTTTCACAGACCCTTTTTTCCATGAATGCCATTAATCCCTATGCCTTGAATGTGTGCATTCCGTAGGTAAAGGGAGCGGCAAGATTTCAGACGCAGTAAAGCCCACCCCAAAGTTTCAGCCCAGCGAGGCCCTTGAGCCTGGCACTGAGTACACAATCCGCCTAGTGACTAAGAACTGGGTGGATAACAATAGCATTTTTGAAGATGTAATTGAGACCAGGGGGAGAGGTGAGACACGAAGCCCTTCGAGGTGCTGACCGTTTGTTTTTCCGCGTGATTCGATGTTGAGGTTCCATCTCGTGCAGTGCGGGTGTCCCAAACTCATCGTTCCGTGCTGTGGGGTTGAGGTTGGCCCTTGCAGTTGAATCCCATGGGAGCACAAACACACCCCAGGTTCTTGGCTGAGCCCTGTGCATTACAACAGCCTGGAACAATCCCAAACCTTCACAATCCTGAGAGGGCAGCTGTGATAAAACCCATAAGGGGCCAGTTTGGTGATTTGCATGTACTGGGGGCACTTTTACCTCTCTCTCTCTTTTGCAAAACTGCTTTTGCATGAGAGGCTTAACAACTCTGTGCTCAGCTTTGCTGTGTGGTGCTAATCCTGTGAGTCAACTGCTCTCTCAGAGCCACCTTGCCCAGTGTCTGTGTTGTGCCTTGTTGCCTGCACGCTCCCCTCCAGTCCCAAATGTCACACTCTGGACACATTCCTGCCTCTCATTGAAGTTAACACCATAAGTAGGGGTAGGCTGATTCCATTAAGATCCAGCAAAGAATGTGATGTGTTGGTGTTATCATAGGGCTCTGCCTTTTTCCTCTGATTAATTTTCTCCCTTTTTCCTCCTCTCCCATCTCCCCAAGCCTACGCTGGCATTTACGATGGGATTTCCACCCAGGGCTGGTTCATCGGGCTGATGTGCGCCATCGCCCTGCTCACCCTGCTGCTGCTAACCATTTGCTTTGTCAGAAGAAATAAAGGAGGCAAATATTCAGGTAAATGGATTTATTGTCCTTTCCCTATGTTCACATGTTAATAACCAACATCCTTCAGAGTTTTCTCTCTGGGGGCCGCAAGGCCGCGAGCACAAACATCCAATTAGGATTTGTAGCTTTTGATAAATATCCACGGAAGGGATTTTAATGAATGTAAGTGGAGCTGTGCTCTCCGGGTGAGGCAGTGCTGTGTGCTGGTCACAGAGCCTGCAAAGGCCTTTCCCAGCACTCCTGGAATATTCCAGCATTTAATCCAGCAAGATCCGTGCTGGCAGGGCTCCCTGCCCGCTTTCCACCTGGGAACTGCTGCTGGGCACACGGACAGAACTTCCACAGGCAGCTTAACAATGGAATATTTTGCTAAAAATTAGCTCTGTAGTTTTCCAAGCAGTGAGTAAGGATTTAAGTAAATGCATTGAAGTAGACATCTGGTTGCCCAGGTGGATGCTGCATCCCTGGAAGTGTCCAAGGCCAGGCTGGACGGGGCTTGGAGCAGCCTGGGACGATGGAAGATGGCCCTGCCCATGGCAGGGGTGGAATGGGATGAGCTTTAAGGTCCCTTCCAACCCAAACCATTCCATGATTCTATAAATACTTGCTGATAATAAATTAGGGAATGGTCCCAAGCTCTTGGGAGCTCACAGGTTGTGTCCAGGCCAGGCTGGAGGTGATTGCAGATGGTTTTCCCATAGCCCCTGGGAAAAGCAAAATCCATGGCAGAGCACAACACAGAGATCTGTCCTTTATTTTATTTGCACAGTGAAAGAAAAAGAAGATTTGCATCCAGATCCCGAAGCTCAATCAATAAAAGATGAAATCTTTGGGGAATATAGGTAAATAGGACCTGCTTTCACGAGCCTTTGTGTTTCTTGGGGTTTTGTTTGTTTCCAAATGCCATCATTATTCGGGACATTTTTATGGCATGCAATTAATGCTGTTTTTCATTTTCAAAGCAAACCTCATAGGAGTGGATAAGAGTAGGAATATCAAGGTATATCCAGTATATTTCAATCCATCCAAGCTGGGATGTAAGGAAATTAATGCTGTTTTTCATTTTCAAAGCAAACCTCATAGGAGTGGATAAGAGTAGGAATATCAAGGTATATCCAGTATATTTCAATCCATCCAAGCTGGGATGTAAGGAAAAGTTGATGCATTGGTGGTTATTTTTCACTTTTATTTTTTTTTAATTAGCATTGTATGAATAATGTAAATATATATGATAATTTGGGGTCCTGCTGAAAAGCCCATTGAATTCTATGTCTTCAATGGGTTTTTGAAACTCAGACTCGAATCATGTAATATGGGGAATGGTCATTTTGGGGAAGAAAACAAGGAAAAGTTTGAAATATGGTAAAAAATATAAAAAACCCAAACATCTCACTACAGAAACCCCTGTAGGAGAACTGAGATAACCACTTTGGCTGCTTTAAAATGACTAAAACTTAAAGCAATATGTAATTGTGATATGAAGGAAAATACATAATTATAAGAACCATGCTGGAAAACTGGTGTTGCTGGCCTTAAGGGCAGAGAATTGCTGTTGAAATCCCACTTATATATACTACATTATTTGTACTGGAGTAGGGCTTTTTTTTTTTCTGCATAATTTCATCTTTATTTAATTTTTAATGCTTTCTAATGGGACAAATATTTAGAAAGGTAAGAAAGCCCTGAGGTTAATAACTTTGACCCCCTCCTTTCCCCCTGACATCCAAACTTGTCTTTCTTCTGAGGAGAAATGCCCTGTGCAGAAAAGTAGCAATTTTTTCTGTGTTGATCATGCACATATTGAGTCCATCCTGAAGAAGTGAATTTCAGGTTCATTTCTCTGTCCTTCCTTAGATAACATTGCCAAAGATTTGACAGAGTTGGCATCAGCAGCAAGGGCTGTAATTGAGTAATTATGTCCTAATCCAGAGACCTAATTTAGTTTTTTTATGTAATCTTTTAATGTTTTCCCAATCCCCCCAAATGTCCTGTTCAGGCTGTTCTTGCTCCTCTTCTGTGGTGCCCTTAGGAGGAATGGCCAGCGAAATTCCCTTTTTTCCTTGAATTTTGGTGGTGGGCCTGTCCTTTTTCATGGAATTTTCACTGACCAGAGACTGCAGATGCAGACACTGATTCTGCTTTGGTTTTTCCCAGTTCTTCCCCTTTTTCCTGGAATTTTTTCTGACCAGAAACTGCAGATGCAGACACTGATTCTGCTTTCTTTTTTCCCAGTTCCTCCCCTTTAGTAGAGACAAAGTCCAGTGAGATAAACTCTGGTAAAATAAAATAGCAGCAGAAAAAATGGGGAAAAGCACCTTTATTGGTCATTTAAACTCAAAGAGAAGCTCCCAAAGCAGTGGGATGTGACCCACTGATGTGATATCACTTCACCCACTCACCTCAGAATGAAAATTAAATAAATAGGCCCTGAATGTTGTCCACTGTTTTGTAAAATGAAAAGTGTCTCTCTGTGAGGTGCTGAACACTTGAAATCAGCCCTGATGGCTGGAACAGGCCCCTCCAATCCTTTCCAGCATTCCCTTTTCCTTCCCCTTCCTTTCTGTCCATTCTGTCTGCCTGAGGCAAAAAGGGAAAAAGCCCAAATAGATGGGTGTTAATAATTGCCTATTAACTCAAAAATTTATTGGAATAATGACAAAATCCTCTGTGGGGAAGTCCAGGTGTGTGGAGGAGCAGCAGGGCAGGACTCACAGGTCAGGTCATCCTCGCTGTTCCACCCATATGTGTCCCTCACCCTTCCCTCCTGCTGCTTCCCTTCCCAACCCAAGGGCAGTTTCCCTCCTCGCCAGCGAAATCCGGATTTTTGGAAAGGCCTTTCTTTATTTTGTAGTGACAGCGATGAAAAGCCGCTGAAAGGCAGCCTCCAGTCACTTAACGGGGACATTAAAGCCACTGGAAGTGCTGATAGTCTGGTAGATTATGGAGAAGGGGAGCATGGCATGTTCAATGAAGATGGTTCATTTATTGGAGCTTATTCTGGATCTAAGGAAAAAGGATCAGTGGAAAGCACTGGGAGTTCTACAGCAACTTTTCCTCTCCACGCCTAAAATGCTTGGTGTTTAATTGTGGTATTTACCCTGGCTAGCTCTCCACAGGCACCACGTGTGCTCGGGAGCAGGTTCCCAGTTGAGCCAGGCAGGAAAATCCTGACATCCAGGTAATACAAAAACGAGTCACTGCCACTAAAAGATGATCTTTCCATGCTAATTTCTATGTGATTTCTTCTCAATAAAACAAAATAATTTTTTACACGATGATGTGTTAGTCTGAGCAAACCAGAGTTTCTCAGTGGTACATCTGTATCCTCACCTGCTGCTCCAGGCGTTCCCTAGGCTTGGAATATGTTTCTCTGTGTAGGATTCTTGCCCTGAATGGCTGTTGTCACACGTGTGTGTAGAATTCCCTCAGGGCCTTGGTTATAACCTCGAGGTTGTAGCACAAAATAAACCAACAGGTTACTCTGCAAAGTGACACAACGAGGAAAATCAGAATTTAGAATACCAGAGAAATATATTCCATATATTGTATAATTTTCCCTAAAGAATTAAACTCCTTTGTGTATGATATTCAAAGAACTGTTTTAGTGGTTACAGCTGACTTAATTACCAATACTTAGAGATGCAGCTCTACCCACAGCAAAGTGTGGGTGAAGCTGCTGCCCAGTAGCTGGCACTATTTCCTTAAATAAGTTAAGCTGCAGCTCTTTCCTGTGGCAAGGCAAAACAGGGTTCCCATCCACCATCACTCGAAATACTCTCATTTTTCCCCAGCTGCAAGCTGCATTTCTGAGCAAACTCCTTGATGTCTGTCTCATATCTGTATATTTGTGAGCTAGCAAACATTCCATGGAGACGTTGTACATATGATATTGATATTGACACAAGTCCAGAGCAGCCTGGTTTTATTTTGAACTGAGACATGTTGCTAGCATGGGGCTGTATAGCTGTGTAGGAATGACTAGAATTGCTTCTCAGTATGGATTTGGATCAGCAGAATTAGTTTTCAGAAGGAGTTGTGTGTATAGGAATCACCCAAACCTCACACCATTCAAGCATCACCTAAACTAGACCTACCTGACTCTCAAGAGTTCATTTATTTTCAGCCTATTCACTGTTAAATAAACAAAAGCAAAGAGAAAATATTATGGTAGAGTTTCTTTTCTGTTTTGTTGGCTGAATGCTGGTTTAAATCTGGTTCTTTGCCTCTCCAACACTAACCCAGCCGAGCTGTACAGCACATTTTTTTGGTCTTTTTGTATTGGAATCTCCTGAATCTCTTTTTAATAGCATTTGTATTTCTGAACCTGCTTGTTTGAGTAGAGAATCAGCGTGGCTTCATTTCTTCTTGCACTTCCAAACGACTGCCACTCCCACTATAAAAGTTTTTAAGTAGTTCCTGCAGGAGGAATAGATCCTAAAAGCTGTTTGGCATCGTGATAGCAATTAGGCAAATATCCCCAATGGCTCCTTCATGGGCTCCATGATTTCAATGGAAGGAAGAGAGGGAGCAAGAATTACTCACTTGGTTCTGAGTTTCCAGCAAGGGCTACAATGAAGGCCAGGGAAATGCAGATTTTTCCCAGGGGGAAGGCTGTGGATCACACACAGGGCTCCCCTCAGGCTGGGGCTGCTCCTCAGAGCTCAGCAGTTTCTGGAAGCCTTTGGTGCTCGATGCTTCTGCTTATCTGTGCCACTTTTGGGGTTTTTAATTGGAGCTTTTAAGGGCTTTTCATGTAACCTCTATTTGGGAAAAGCAAACCCCAAAGAGCCACTCCAAAAGCCCCATTCAGGCTGTGTCTGTGAGTATAAAATGATGAGTGGAAATCTGCCCTCAATCAAAAATCACCCCATCCCATATCAGTGACCCACATGATTCACTTTTTATTCTTTATAAAGTTGTATTTTCTGTATTTCACTCAATCCAAACACTGAAAAAGTCCAAAAGCCTTTTAATTTTTTGGGGAAAAAAAGTAATTTTCCAAAGAAGGGAGTGCACAATTAGAGAAATGTGAAAATTGGCATCTCATCAACAGAGACATTCCCCAGCAGCATCTTTATCTGCTGACTCGTGTCTGCTGCAGCCCAAACCAGATAAAATCTAAGAACTGATTAGGCTTGTGACAATCTGCTGCTTGCTTTGGGCTGGGTTTAATGTATTTCTTTTAGGAATCATTTGCAATGATCAAAGGTCTTTGAAAAAGGAATAAAATTGGGGTGGACTCCCTCAAATCCTCACTTTGGGCTGAGGGGCTGTGCCTGCACGCACCCATTTTATTTTCCTGTGGGTCACTGCAGATAAACCAGACCCCTCATCCCAGAAAATGCCTCTGTTAAACAGTCACAAATTTCAGGCCATATTAGTGAGTGTCAAACGATCCCATAGTGGATACAAATCCCCGTGCAGCTCTTGCTCTGTTGCTGCCAAGAGGTGTTTGTGCCATCCCTGTGCTGTGCTGCTTTTCTCACTCAAATTTTAATTCACAGCCTTAAATCGTAATGTTGGGGTTCCATGACGCCTCAGGACCCAAAAATAAAAACAGGGAGGAAAAGATGAGCGATGGAACCTGGATTTTTGAACATGGATTTTGAGGAATATGCCCAATGAATATTAAACAAGTGGCTCAAACTGCCAGGAAATCTCACTCACCTGAGCTGTGTTCTCTTCCCCAGTCGTTTATTTTCCTTTTTCTCCTGAACTGGGATTTTTTCTGCTGTAAAGGTACCTTGGAAAGTGCAGGACATTGATGGTTTTTTGGCAATTTTTTTTCAAAAGTAAATTAACAGAACAAGCTGAGGTTTTCCTGAGGAGGTTTTTGTCCTTGCAAGGAGCTGGGCTGTGGTTTTGTCTTGGTCTGTGACAGGTGAGACAAAGTGTGACCCTGTAGCTCAATAAAAGTGCCACCAATTGTCCTGCAGTTTATAGAACTTCCTAAGTTGGAAGGGACCCACAAGGTCATCAAAATCCAACTTCTGCCCCTGCACAGCACAGCCCCAAAAATCACACCCTGCTCTGAAATAGTGCATTGAGTGCTAAATCCTTTGGGTTGGTTTGTTTGGGATTTTTTTGGATTTCTTCTTTTCCTCTGGCCAGGGGTGTTTATTAAAATCAGCTGCTGGAAATTTGTGGTGAATTCATTAATTAACATCTAGCAGGGAATTTCAGCCTGCCTGCTGGGAGAAGGAGTCCAGCCATGGGAGCAGAACAGGGAATTATTCATTATTAATTATTAATTATCTATGCCATGGCTGTGGTTGGGTTCCATTTGGTTCTGACAGCCGAGGACATTTTGCCTCAGAGGGGAAATGACACTTCCAGATTTGACATCCAAGTCAACCCAGGATGTAATTCCAGCCAGCAAGGAGGATGCATTTCCCTGGCCCCACAGATCCAGGTTTGGGGATTTAGGCAGCCTCTGGAAGAAGAGAGGGATGGGTCTTGCTGACAGAGTTGTGCAGTGCCTAAGGTTAAACAAATAAAATCAGCTCTTCCTAAATAATGGGGAAACAAAACCTCTCTGTCCTTTCTCCCAAGGGAGCTGTTTGAATTCCCAGAGTGGCATAATATTGATTTGGTGTGGATTAATTTTTCTCTAATTTACATATATACATATACATATATATATATATATTTGTATATATATATATATATATGTGTGTAAATGTAATTACACAGTCCAGAACTTTCAGGAACAGCCCCATCTTCCTTCTCTGGCAAAATTAAGGGATCCAATCTCATGGCTCTGCATTCCAGCAGGATAAAAGTGCAGCACTGGGCATCAAATTCCTGCTGGGGCTGGATCTTTAGGCAGAANGATTTCTTCTTTTCCTCTGGCCAGGGGTGTTTATTAAAATCAGCTGCTGGAAATTTGTGGTGAATTCATTAATTAACATCTAGCAGGGAATTCCAGCCTGCCTTCTGGGAGAGGGAGTCCAGCCATGGGAGCAGAACATTCATTATTAATTATTAATTATCTATGCCATGGCTGTGGTTGGGTTCCATTTGGTTCTGACAGCCGAGGACATTTTGCCTCAGAGGGGAAATGACACTTCCAGATTTGACATCCAAGTCAACCCAGGATGTAATTCCAGCCAGCAAGGAGGATGCATTTCCCTGGCCCCACAGNTTTTCCTGCCCCCACAGATCCAGGTTTGGGGATTTAGGCAGCCTCTGGAAGAAGAGAGGGATGGGTCTTGCTGACAGAGTTGTGCAGTGCCTAAGGTTAACAAATAAAATCAGCTCTTCCTAAATAATGGGGAAACAAAACCTCTCTGTCCTTTCTCCCAAGGGAGCTGTTTGAATTCCCAGAGTGGCATAATATTGATTTGGTGTGGATTAATTTTTCTCTAATTTACATATATACATATACATATATATATTTTTATATATAAATATGTATGTGTGTATATGTGTACATATATATGTGTGTCTACATATAAAAATATGTGGTGGATGCCTTGTACCTTTCACTGTAAAAGATTCTCTGTATGGTCTTTTTATGATGGGAAACAACCTGTTCCTCACTGTAACTGGCCCTTCAAANGGCTGGATCTTTAGGCAGAATTAGGAATCAAATCAGAAAATTACTTTCCCCTTCTGGATAAAATTGTGTGTTCATGTATAAAAAATTAAAAAGCCTTCATTGTAACTCACATCTTAAATGGATCTAATTAGCAAATCATTTAATGATTGATATTTGTTCTGCTGTGCTCATGTAACACAAATTCCAGTGAGTAGCTCTCTTCCTGGCAACTGCTTCCATTGACTGAATGGCTCCAATCCCGTGCATGAGAGGTTTCCATTAAAGTTTTCAGGCCAATATTCTTCTTTGAGATGAAAACAAATAGTAGCACAATCTTTCTATATTAAAAAAAAAAA
>VZTH01002189.1:200729-293961 GCA_013397815.1 Aleadryas rufinucha
GGGGTTTTTAAACAGTAATTCCACATTTTGTAAAGGAAAGTCACAAAAAACATTCACTGCTCCTTGAGCTTTTGAAGGGAAACCTCAGCATCGTTTTTCATAGCCATGATTTTGCAGATGAGAGGCGTATTTAGGTTATTTTACTTAGCTGTAAGAAGAGACAGAAAGAAAGGAAATTCTTCCTGGAGAATTCCCTTTGTTTGCCAATGGATCACGCCCTCAGCTGCACCTCTGTCAATGTGTATGACAAAATAAAAAGGTACAAACCACGCTGGAGTAGCAGGACATGTTTACATTGCAGCTCTGGATCTCTCATGTAAAATCTCAAGCGATCTGCACTGATTTGTTCTGTTTTCAGGCAGGAGCCCCTCGGGGGGGTTGAGCCAAAGCATTCTGTCTGTTCATGTGTTATTGTTATGGTTCTGACTTTAAACAAGAGACTTTGTAATTTCATGAGAAAAAGATCGAAGCAAATGTGGTGTCACCATCACAATGTTACTTTTTGGGGAGCTAAATGTTAGTGTGCATTGGTTAAAGGTTAGAGAAACGTGTTGTACTGTAGTTGCTGTTTGTACCACGCAGATGTGCACGTATGGTTTGGAAAGATATTTTCATTTTACATGAAATACAACTTTGCTAATAAAAGTTTGACTTGATGTAATCTTCAAAAGCCGTGGCTGCCATCAGCAAGTTTCTCTTTTGTTTGACTGGGGGGTTTTGTTTGATTTTTTTTCACATGATGCCGTTTATTTGCTGGGAATCTCATCTAATTGTGATCTGTGGGGTTTTTCTGGTTTCACACCAAGGTTGAGCTGCCCTTGGCTTTCACTGGGATTTTTGGACACCATGGACCATCTGCTCTCTAGATATGACACCAAAGCAGGATGAAGCTGACCTGCAAACACCCTGAATTCAAATTCCCCGTTGATTTCATGTGATCCTCTTCTGGACCGAGCTATCACCCTCAATGATGCTAACGTCATTGTTAGCATCTCTCACGTGCTTTATTCGCCCTGTTAACAGCACAAAACCTCCCAGCACACAGAGTTCTACTCCTCTTCACTAAAGATCACCACAATATTGGTAGTTTTATAAATATCCAGCCACACACAAACCCAATAATGCTTTTTTTTTCTTCCTTGTTTAGGGCAAACTACACTTGTACTTAAAGTCTGAAATCTGCATGTATTCATTTTATAGGAATTTAACAAATGTGCTTTGTTTGCCAAGGAAAATACCTTGGTTCTTTTGTTACTCTCTCCCCATCACCAATATTTGATGTTCTGTGATTAATTCTACTCTGTCAGTCCATGGGGAAGGTTCTGCAGGTGAACACAAATTCACCCTCCTGACACCTGGAACAGCCAAACTGAGGATTCACTAACAGCCAGCAGACAACTCCATGGCAGCTGATATTGCTAAAAAATCCATTTTTAAATGTATTTAACAGGAATCTGAGTGATCTGGTTGATGCTCAAGTGTGTTGAGCATCACACTTGGTGCTGGTGTGGCTTTTGTGCTGTTTTGAGTGTATTTCACTGAAATATTTTGTGCTATTCCGAGTTTATTTCACTGTATTTCAGTGAAGGAAATTCTCCTTTTTTGCCACATGTTTTTAGCTGCTTCACTTCAGCAGGAAGGCTTCAGGACTTTTTTTTTAATGCATTCTTCACCTGCAGGAAGTCCTGAATACATTCAGTGGGAATGCAGGACTGTGCTAACAGGCATTCACCTTTCAGGAAGGCACCAAGGGCATCCCAAGAAGGTTTTATTATAATTCATATCCTGGAATAATGAGATTTACACTTTTCTCGATAGCATAATGGGGAGGAGAAAGCCCTACAATCATGTGCTTCACTGGAGTGAGAATAAAGGTGCTGCTGCCACCGTCAGGTGTGTGGGAGCAGATTCCACAGAAGTTTAAGGATAAAATATGGGATGAAGATGCTTTTATTTGATATTTTGCTTTTGAGACAAAGTTGGCATTATCAGAGCTGTTCTGGGGGCAGAGCATTCCTTCTAAATGTTCAAACATTTCACTCTGTTCTTCGGTCTCACAAGGAAATGCCATCGCTTTTCCACTTTGGCATCTGTTAATCAGCTGGAACACAGAGGAGTCACTCACTCAGCCCCAGGGAAACACCAGCAGTCTCACTCTACTGAAATGTCTGAGCTCTGCAGATTCCTAAGCCTCATTTAACAAGACTCGGGTGTTGTTTTTACCATGCTTGAAGCCCTCATGATGTGGCTGAACCCACCCAGAGGAGCTGCCCCACCCCATGGCCTGGATGTAGAAATGGGCGTTTCTGTAAAAAAACACCACTCTGCATTTAATTTTTTTTTTTTCTGTAGAGTTTGCACTTCTGTGCTGCATCTCCATCCCAGCCTGGGGATGGCAGTGTGTTCTTCACCATTTGTATGGAACATTGGGGCAGGACTATCTCAAACCAGAAAATAGGCAGCAGTGCCCTGAGTTTGGGGGTTTTTTTGCCTTTACCATTTGGTTTTGTTTGGGAGTCCCAAAACTTGTTTGCAGTACTTTTATTGACTTAAAACTCTAAAAATGGATGGTTTCGGCAGCTCTAAGATGGGGGTGAGAAGCAAGGATGTGAGGAGGAGGAGGAGGGTGGGAAGCAAGGGCAGCTGTGGCTGGCACAGGACCAGAACTGGGTCATGCCCAATTGCTCCTCCTGAAGGAAATGAGGTCCAGGAGGTGCCTCTGTACTAATTATCCTGCTGCAAATCAGCTTTTCTTTCCAATCTGGGATGGAGTTCCCATCATGGCTGAGGAGTGTTTCCCTCAGCTCTGGAATGGGGAAGCTCTGCACTGGTGCTCCAGCTCATCCTGGGGGAACAGGAGGAGAGGCCTGGCTCCCACTCCCTGCCGGGCTGGGGATGCAGCTGGAGCTGCTGGAAGCCCCATGGAAAGCTGGACCAGGCACCCAGGTGAGAGTAACCAGCGATGGGAAAAGGGGTTTGGGACTGCTTTACCTGCAAGAGAATGTTTAAAGTCCTTGCTGAGGGGATGTGGGGCTGTGATCCCTCCCAAGGGGGTTGCTGTACTAGGGCTGGTTTGCAGCCTGTGCTGTGGGATTTTCCCGTTTTTCCCTGCCTGGGAGATGTGGCTGCTCTGCTGTGTTTCCTCTGGAACAGGTCTGTTATCCCTGCTGCCTCTCCTGCACGAGCTCTGTTGTTTTCTTCCCCCTCCTGACTCTATCAGGATTTATCTGTGCTGATCCCTCAACTCCTCTGTTCCTGGGCTTGGAAAGCTTCCAGCCTGTTTTGTATCTGTGCTGTGCTGAGGCTTCCTCCTCTCCATGCATATTTCTCATCACCTGTACCCTCCCTCACCTCTTTGGGATGGAAGCTGTGTTCCACTGACAGGTACACTTGGGATTCTGAATTTAGCATGGATCGAGGTGTCTGAGCTTCCAGACTTTTTGGTACTTTCAAAAAAAAATTCAATTTTTTTTTTAAAAAAAAACCAATTTGTCCAAAGCAGTTCCCATTTTCTCCTCTGGGTGATGTAGAGAAGCTCAGGCCAGGAGTTCAGGCCCTCCCCAGGGTGTTACTGGTGGGGGGACGCTCCTGAGCCTGGTCCTGTGTGGGATTTAACCTGGGAATTGCTGCTGTCTCTCCCTCCTGTGTGTGTCTGCAGGTGGCTGCACACAGGGGGCTGCTGGTGTTTGGAAATGAGTCCTTTTTATGATTATTTATTAAATAATTAAAAGCATAAATGCAGCTTCTAATAAAAATCACCTCGCTGTGTGTAAGCCTTTATGACTTCAGGCAGTCACCGTTCCGAGCATTTATTTCCCTCTAAGTGGCAATTTATATGAAACATGCATTAAAAAAAATATTCCTGGACTATTTAAAATGAGAGTTGAGTAACAACTTCCAGTGGTGCAGGAGCTCTGGTTAATTATTTATAATTTTGAAAAGTACATTTTCCAAGCTCAGCATGGAGCCCAGAGGCCACTAAGTAAATAAATTTACATAAAATGCAGCGAAATCAGATCATTTGACACAGTAATTCACCTAATTTAAGAAAAAAAAAGTTCTTGAGGAAAAACAGTTGCTGCAAAGAGGAGTGTCAGCAGAGGGAGGTGGAAGTGGCAGGGACGAGTGGAGAGGGAATAGCTCTGGAATATGGGATTGGGAGATGGAGGAACATCATGGAAGCTGCTAAAGCCTCTTGTTTTCACTGCTGCCTCATCAGGAGGAGTTGAGGAGGAAATTGTCTCCTGGAAAGATTTCCTTTGTTTCATTTCCCACAGTTGTTGAAACCTTAAAACTTATTGATTTGTTTCTTGGAAAATATTTACTGAAAACCCAAAACCTCTTCATTTTTTATTGTATTTTTTATGACTCCAAGGCTGCAGATTACTTCCTGTCCCAAGGCCTCTCAGCTGCCAGGTTTTATCCATTTTTCTGAGGTTTTTTTCTGGGTGTTGCTTTCCTCTGCAGGGCTCAGCCGCTCTCCTGCCCAGGTTTCCATTCTCCCAGGGCAGCAGCATCTCCCTGCCTTCACCTGAATCCAACTTTTCTCAACTTCCCGGTTCCTGGAGTCCCAGAATGGCAGAATTATGAAAAAGAGGAAGAATTCAAGTGTTGTGCTTTTAGATTGTTTCAATAATGAAAAAAATATAAGTACAGCCTACCTCAAGGAATGCAGGTCATCAGGTTTAGGCTGATTTATTGAGAATTTTACATTGCAGATCACACTTTTTAAAAAAGAAATAGTGACAAAACCTCTTCCTTTTTTCTACAAAATGGGGGAATGGAAGAGGAACGAGCTAATTCTTTAAATATTCAGGATTGTTACTCTGTCATTGACTCTGCCTTTCAAAACTGAGCATTTAAGTATTTGAAAAGCCCACATTTGGACTAATTTTGGCAAACCTCATAAAAATACGCATTTCTCAGTCCCATTACATCCGAGTTTGAATTTGTCCACATCTCCCCTTGTGGAATATTAATTTTGTCTCACATCTGCCATTGAAGTTTGCAGTTAAGGAACCTTCCAGCTCCATGGGCTCGTTTCATCAGGCACTTATCAGCTCCCATTGTACCTGGAGCTTTCTGTCAGCCTGACGAGACAGAGCTGAACCCATTTCTTCTTCTAATCAAGATAATAACTGCTAAGAACGGATGGATTTTGCTGCCGTTGAAAATGCAGACTAATTCGTGCCATAATTATCAAGTCTTTAACTGGTAATTGCACACTGTTCCCATCTATCTGCTGTCAGATTTATTTCTGTAATTGACCTCCTGGTCCAGGAATTAGAGACAGCCTTTGATTATTGGTTCAATTAGTCTTAAAGCATCATGGGTTTTTCTTTCTTTTTTTTTTTTTTTTTTTTTAAGGTATTTCAGCTCTCCAGTCAGTCAAAGGAAGTACAAAAAATGTCACTAAATATTTCTTACCTTTATCGCTATCAGTACCTGCTGAGTTTCATTTTATCCAGTCATTGAGGAGGTTTTTGACGAGAAATGATTGACTTTGTGCTTTTTCTTACTTTTAACCTTTAGGGACACCTTTTTGGGGACAAGGGCATGGCTTTTCCATGGTGGTGTGGTTGAGCTGCTACATCCCCAGTGCTTCCCACCTGAGCTGTTCCTTTTGGAGCTGGATCCTTCCTGAGGGAAAAAGAAAACAGAGGATTTGGGTGTAGGTTCTAGAGGCTCTGGTGTGTCTGTATATTCAGATATGAGGAAGGCAGAGAGAAGAATATACACCTTCTAGGATTGTTGTTTTAAGTTTTCCACACAGAATGACCAGGGCTTGGTTTGGGAGAATGGAAGAACAGAAATATTGGTCCTGTCATCCACAGCCATGACATGGAGATGGAGAAACGTGTGCAGGTTGATCTGTTCCTCACTCTGTGTAAAACAAGAGCAGTGCTGTGTGTTCAAGCAGCAACTTCTGGTCTGATTTTACTCATTAAGTGAAACAGAATTAATGCCAACAAGGGCCTAAATTAAGTGTGGATTTTCTCTCTTGCTATTTATTAACTCCCTGACCAGGGAACTTGTTGGAGGTGGAATAACATCAGTGTGATCTTGTCCTGGAGGGAGGGGAAAAACCCCAACTCCAGGGGTCTAAAAGCTGCCTTTCCCTCCTTTTCTCCATATTTGCACAGTGGAATTCCCTTGCACATTTTCCTTGTGGAAATTCATCCATAAGAGTTTTTAGAGAATATGTTTTTGTGCTGCTGTTGCAATACAAATGAATGTCTATACAGAGATGGAAGAAAATGTAGGAAATAAAACAGAAACCTGTTTTCTGGTTCCCACCCTAAGATGAGCAGCAAAATAGGATTAAACGGAAAAACCCCTTCCCCTGCATGAGACATATGTGATCTGGAGTTTAATTATTGCCTTGCAATGAGATTTTACTCACTTCTACCTTAGTTTTAACCCTCACAGTGAGGTGCCCCTGAGTTAAACTGTGCAATCCCATCCCTCCAGGCTGTGGTGGGAGCAGAGCAGTTGGTGATGCCAAGGAGAGTCACACCTGGATTTTTAATTCCTGATAGTCACCACTGATAACTCTTTCCATAAGAGCAAATATAAACAAATGCAGTCTGGAATTTCATATTTCAGCATTCACCTGGCATTCCATGCTGTTATTATCCCAAATCCTTTCTGTTCCTCTCCAGCTGGAGCAGAGGAGGGTTGCTGTGGTTCCACCAGGGGAAGAGGCAGATGCTGCCATGTGCAGGGTGGCTCTTCCAGGAAAAGTGTGGAGATCATTGCCAGGAGTGATTGTGCCAGGGATTTTGCTTGTTCTTGTGTCTCTTCTCATAATCACTTTGCTAACCTTGCCTGTGTCCTCTGGAAGGATGTGAGGCCACCCTGACTGCAAGAAATCACCTGTGAGTATTATTTCCTTGTGCCTGCTCCCTCCTGGACTCATGACAGCATCCCTGCACCTCAGTAACAGCTGCTCCAACTCTCCTGCCTCCAGTTCTTGAGCTTTAACTGGATTTCAGCATCTACTGGGGTTTTTTAACCTCACAACTTCTGCTGCTTGGGGATTTAGGAACTTCAGAGCAGCTAAAGCTGGGTGCAGTGCTCAGCTGCAAGGGCTCAGCCTCAGTTCATTCATAAATAAGCTGTGTTTTAACACTAAATTCAGCACCTCCCTGTGCCTCCCCTCCTGGGTCTGTACCCCAAAGTTCTCTCTCCTAACAACACCCAGCACCTTGTGCATGAGCTGAGGGAGGGATTCCACTGGAGTTTCTGTATCCTCGTGGCTTCACTACAGGATACTGAGGCAGGTCTATATTCTCCTCCTGCCGGTACTGGCTGTAAATAAATCTGTCAATCCTATAGCAAAACAAATCCCAGTAAAACGCAAAAGCTCCTGAAAGGCACACAATTTAAGACACTTGGAAGGTCCCAGTGTTCCCAGTTTACTGGGACCTGGTCCCTGCTGAGGTTGTGAAGGGATGTGCCTGGATCTATCCTGAGTTTGTGTGGAGTGTAAGAATTCCATAAGCTTGAGGGAAGAGGTGGAAGCAGCCCAAGGCATCTCTGAGAGCTGGCCTTCAGTCAATCCATTCATTATATTATTAAAATATCATAAGGAGTCAGGGAATCCAGAATTCCCCCTCTCTGTAACTTCACCACTGCATCAGAGTTGCCAAATATATGGATTTTTTTCTTTTCCCCCGTACAAAACAACAAGCTTAGCTGCTTCCCTGAGACTATTCATTTTCACCACATCAGGAACTTATTAATTCTTGATGAGAATTCAAGCATTAATCAATTCTTGATTGAATTCTCCCCAGAGGGAAAGAGGAGAAACTGGGCCAGATTTGCCTTTTGGCTGCTGTGAGTTCTGTCTCTGACTGAGCACACACGGAGCAGTGGGATAATCCGTCTGCTCCATATCAAACACATCTCCACAGCTAATGGGGCACTCTGAAGGCAATCTCCCTGTACAGGTGAGGAAAAAGGGGCCAGAAACCCTTTCCTTTGCAAAAATGCTTTACAACCTTCAGATAACAGTGATTTATAAGTGCTGCTGATATTTTCTCCTTCATGCCAGGAAAAAAAAAACAAACCCAAACACATAATCTTATGAAAAATATGTCAAAACAGCCCGAGAAAATGTTGTTCCTGTTAATTGCAAGGGAGAAGGAGTTATCGAGGTCTCAGGTGGTGGCAGTGCAGTCCCAGGATGGTTTGGGTTGGAAAGGACCTCAAAGCTCATTTCATTCCCATCCTGCCATGGCAGGGACACCTTCCACTGTCCCAGGGTGCTCCAAGCCCCGTCCAACCTGGCCTTGGACACTGCCAGGGATCCAGGGGCAGCCTCAACAGTGCAAGGAGCCTCCTCAGTGTGTGGAACCTTCAAGGCCAATCTCCACTTCCAGAGCAGCCCAGCCAATCCCTCATTGCCCAAGGCTGGAGCCTGTGGCAGCACAGCAACCACCAGCTGCTCCCCGAGCTCAGGCTTTGAGGATGGGCTTGTGCTGCTCAGCTTCCTCCTTCCTCCCTCCTTCAGGCTGGTGCAGTTGAAAAGTGTTTCGTTTTTATTCCTTCCAGCCTTCAAAGCCAACCTGCTGTGCTTTGCAGGGCTGGTGCTGGGAGAGTGCCCTCCCTGTGCTGCTGGGACCCCACTCCCAGGCTGCCTGCAGGGTGGGAGGCTGCAGGAACTCTGCTCCCACACCCAAGGAAAAGGCAGGTTCAGAAGGGATGGGAGCCTGGGACAAGGACTGAGCGTTTGGGCACTCAGGGTTTGAGCAGAGAGCTGAGCTAACGCAGCTGCTGGGAAGACACAGAGCTGGAGCAGTTTTTAAGCTCCTTTACTCCGATTTTCAGGTAAAAATCGAAAAGACTCTGATTTTCAGGTCTCTGAATTGTAAAAGTGTGGTCCTGGCTGCCCTGGGAAAAGCAGAGGGGATGGGATCAGCTTTAACCTTGGTGCTGGAGGACTGGAACCAGAGGGCTCTTGGTGGCCCAGGAAGGCACAGCTGCCCAGGGGTCCATCCTGTCTGGGTTGGGGCTCAAAGAGCAGAATTCTCTGCTGTTATTTGAGCTTTTGGCATGCTGGGGCATCACCAGCAGTGCCAGGCTTTGGTGACACCACGGTGACAGTGATGATGGTTCCTGTAGAGGTTAATGGCAATGCAGCCTCTGCTTGCAGCTGTGCATGGCTCTAGTGGATTTGAATGGGTGAAAAAAGGAAAGTATTCAAATTTTCTCTTCACAGACACTTCATGCTCAAAGCGTTAAGGAAATCTGGCAGTGAAGGCACACAATGGGATTTGGGGTTTATTGTGAGGTTTATTGCTGTCCTGCCTCCTTGGGAAAGAGAGAACCTCTATTTCAACCAATCTCAGCTGGGCAGGAAGAGTAGAAAACACCTTTAAAAGGTCAGGAGGGGAATAAGGGAGCACTTAAAAGAAGATGTCAGCAATGAAATAGAGATTTATCAGTTCTAGTGACCTGTATAAACAGATGAGAGGAGCTGTAGCTGGTCACTTAAAGCCATGTAAATTTAATTAAATTGGTATTGCTTGCAGGAAAGAGCGAGTACTGAATATAACAATTAGTGGCTCTTTGTGCCCTTTTGGAAGCAGCGAGAAGGAAGCAGGCACAGGGAAATGGCACTGGGAGCAGCCTGCAGTGCCCTCGTCAGTCCCAGGCAATTAATACAAATGAGCCATTAGCATTCCAGGTCAGCTTCTAACAGCTGAAATACAGGATGGGGCACTTGGTCATGGCTGCCAGGAAAATAAACCCCACAGGACGTTCTTCGCTCTGGTTTTGCAGGGTGGGAGGAGCTGGGCTGAGGGAGGGACTGGGAAAGGACCGCAGAATTTCTGGAAGCCAACACAGAAGGTCTGAAGCAACTGGTGGGAGATTCTGAGTGTTTCCTAAAAGCTGTGCCTGACATTTTCCTGATTCAAGGTGCAGCACATCCAACAGGAAGGAGCTCTAGATCAGATCCCATCTCCACAGCCAGAGAGTCATTGATCAATGCATGGAAAATTAGTGGCTGCTTGGTTTGATTGTGGGGGAAAAAAAATCTCAGTTTATTTACTGATCTCCAAAAGATCCAATTCCCCAGTGAGGAAAACAATCCAACTCCCCTAATTTCTCCACCCCTCTCCTGTCCCTGGCAAAATGCTCTGTAAATGTTAAGTGGGGTGATCAGGAGCACATGGCAGGGAATGCAAGTGAGAAGCTGGGTAAGATTGAGAAGAGCAAGCATGAAAAAAAAGGTATGACCAGTGAGTTTAAACTCATTTCTTAATGTCTTTTAAATGTGATAGGAGTGAACAGAAGCTGGACATTTGCACCAGGCCATTTTCAGGTGGATCCAGGGCTGTTGGTGCCTCTGTCCTCTCCCTGGGAGGGAGGAAGGTGATGCTGCTGCCTCCTCACAGGAGGGAATAATTTATCTCCCAGCAGTGATTAAGAGGCAGTTAAACAGCAGCTCCTCTCATCAGACTCTGTTAAATCAGTGAGTCTGGCTAACTGGCACCTAAAATTTTTAAGAGCCATCTGAGCTACTCTTTGGATCGTTAATGTTTATTTTTAATAAGTCCTGGCTGGCAGGGGAAGTTTCGATAGGCTGGAAGAAAGCTCGTGCTCTGCCATTATTTAAAGAGGGTAAATGGGCTGCCCTGAGTAATTATGAGGCTGTCAGATGAGCGTTCAATCAATAGGTGTTTGATAGCACCAAATGTAAGGTCATATATCCAGGAATAATGAATGGAGCCGGTACAGGCAGCAGGGGAGATCTTATCCCCAGCAGCAGCAGGAGAATACTGAGCAGGGCTGGGGAGAATCCCTCACCCTGGCACGGGGGACTCCCTGTGGGGATGCTGCTGGCCTGGTTTCCTGCCTGCAGTTCAGGAGGACACTTGGGAATTCAGGGAAAATTCACCACAATGATAAAAGATTTTGCAATCCACCATATAAAACTGGAGTCTGCTTAAACCACAGTGAAAAGGTTTCATTAAACTCTGTTCAAAAGCTCACGAGCTTCATGATTTTAAAGCAACCATCCAAATCTTGTGTTGTCTCTTATTTTTCCAGATTAATTTCTTATTTAATGGACAAAATTAGCAACAACAACATCTCTCTGTTTTTCCCCTTTAATTGGTTGTTGGATCTTCTGAATGAAGATGCTGTTGGATTTTGGGGACTTGGATTTTGCATTACCAATAAAATTTGCACATTAATGTTGGGTTTGTTAATTGTTTGTGTTTCAAAAGAAACTGCCAATGCCTTTATGAAAAAGGAAACACTAAAATCCTAGAGTTAGTGGGAGCTGAGTATGGAAGGGCTTCTGGAGACTGCAGAGCACTTAGATCTTGGGTACTCCCACCCTAATTTCTCACCAGGAGTTAAGGAGATACGGAAATAAAATGGTGTTGTGGGAATAAAGATGCTTCTGACAAATTTCCCTGATAAAACCCTATAAATTTAAAGTGTAGTTTGACTTTGTATTTAAGTGAAGAGCTGCTTTTCAGGGTTTAAAGGACAACTTCTGTTTGGAACTTAAATCCATCTTTTGGAAGATGAAATCTAAATGAAGTCCATCAAATCATTCACTAGGGGGAAATTGCAGGTTGCAATGTTTGCAGTGCAACTTTCCCACTCCATTTTCCCCTTCTCCCCCAGGTTACATTTTTAACCTTTCATTTCGTTCCTCGGCAGGTGAAATTTGATATTGATATTTCTCACAAACCAGGCCAATATTTATTTCCTAGACCTAGCTAGGAGTAAAAACCACTTTGTGAGGTGGGAGTCCCTGGGAGCAGCAGACAATCAGGTTGGAATGTGGATCTCTGAACATTGGGAATGGCTCCTGAAGGCTTTGCCAAACCCTTTCCCCTCTCCCCTGCTGTGCTGGGCTTGCATCTGCTGCAGCCTCTAGAATACATTTGCTCCCAAAACTTCCCTTTGTCAGACTCTCCTTGGACTCTTTCTTTCCCTTCCTTCAAAATTCCATGTTTCCCCCTCTCCAGGGAAATAATCCTTTGAAGCTCCCTCACTTTATTCATAGTAAGGTTATTAAAGTATTTATTAGGTTCCTTCATGTGTAAAAATTCTCCGAGGAGGATTCCAAGGATTAGCAGCTATTTGGGAGTCTGGTTTGGCTCCTCCTCCTGCCTGGTAAATCGATTTCTGCTCATTTCAAGTCAATGTACCTGATTATCAATATTCCTCCAGCAAATAAATGGAATTCTATTGATTTGGGTGAAGCCGAGTCAGATTTCTAAGTTAACTTTTAATCCCCAGGATCCAACTCAGTGGGATACAACTGGCAGGATAACATCACTTTTTAATCCAAATCCATTATCAAACACCTTTTTTCTTTTTCTGAGTACTCACCACCCTACAAATCTTATTTTAATGTTTTTCTTAGTGTGCTCTGTAGCTCTTTAGTGTTAAAATTAAGAAAACAAGCATTCTTTTAATTATCTAACAGTGGTTGGTTTGTTGGCTGGGATTTTTAATGAGTGTTTCTTTGTTCTTATCATTAAAGAAACCACTGCCAAAAGCCAGTGCCTTTGCAAATGCAGCATTTCCCAACAAGACCAGCAACATTCAGACTTATTTTTGGAGAGAATTTGTCAAATAATGGTCACTTTGGGTTACCGTGGACAAAAAAAAATATTCTTTGATCAGCTGACAGATTTTCCTCAGTTTCCAAGTCCTAAAAAAGAAAAAATATACCCTTTAACTCTTTTAATGTTTGCAAATGTGATTTCCACGACTGAGCAAACCCAGGATCAGTGAGTGCATATCTCACGTTTTGTGAAACATATGGAAAGCACTTTGTGTAGGGTTTCTGATGAAGTCTTTGTTATTGTAATATGTCCATATTTTGAGTGTTGTCAGGTTGTCTTTTGTTGGTGTTTGTGCTAAAATACCTTAGTAGGCAAATGGCTGTGAATTCCACAGAGCTGGAGTTTTATTTAGGAGTTCTGGTTTCCACTTGAGTGACTTGGGAGGAAATTATCAGGAACTTAATAGGGAACTTTAATCATGCAACCTGTTTTAGTTTTGTTTATTCGTTTGTTTGGGGTTCTATTTATCCTTATGGAGAATTATAACCCAGAGAAATGAATAAAAGGTAATTATCTCACAGGGTGTATTGATCCTCAGGAAGGGATTTCTAAGGAATGTCAGTCCTGCAGCGTCTCTGTGTCTTTTCTTGTGGAACTGGGACATTCCAGAGCTATGAACTGGAGAACAGCAGTGGAGGAGTGTCTGTGTCCTGGCCATCACCAGCATGTCCCACCACGGGTCCTCTGCTGCTTGCTGGGATGAGCTGGGGGTCTGATGAGTTGCTGTGCTGAAATGATCAAACTCATGATCTCCTTCAGCGAGGAAAAAGCTGAGGAAGAAATGTGGCATTAAAAAGAGACAGAGCAAAGACTCCCAGGGCTGGGATGCTGGTGATCAAAGCACACCCAGGGATGTGAGCTCAGCTCAAAGGCTCCAGCCACAGCTCTCATTTATCCACGAATATATTCCTTCTATTTCATCCTCTACTAGTTATTATTTCTGTCGTCCCTGTTTTCCCTAGGAGGTGGTCATTATTTCATGGTCGTGCTCCAGTCATTATCAATTGATGGGATCCTTTCATGTTCTTCACAGAAGAATTCCAGTTGGGATCTCTGTCTTGCAATTCCTGTTTGTGGCCAGCACAGCAGCAGTGAGGGGGAAGGTGTGAAGGCAGCTCTAGTTTGTTGGGTTTCAGTGCAGTCCCTTCCCCTAGCTGAGTTCTCCAGCATCCCATGGATGCTGTGGCACAGATAAAATAATGACACCACCTGATTTTGGGGGGTGTTTCACCTCTATGTTCAGAGAGGCTTTGCAGCCCAGAACCCAGATTCCCAATCCTTGCTCCCATGAATATTCGGGGTATTTTGGGAAAGCTTCTTCCTGTCTGCCCTGGAGGCTGAGGTTTTTGGGGGTTCTCTTTGCTGCCTGTGAGTGGACTGATCTTCCTGTCTTCTGGGTTGTGAGACACTGGAAGCTGACAAAAACCATTTCGGGTCATCCCAATCTTCTAAAATGCCTCATACAGAGAAAATATCTTTCCAATAATATCTTCAGAATAACTCCTGGGTTTTTGCATGATACGGAGGTGCCACCACAAGGCTCAGCAACAATCTTAATATGGATTTAGAACCCCCAGATGTCAGACACGGAGGAAGCACCAGTTCCATGTTGCCAGCCCCTTGTTTCCAAGAGTTAACTGAGAGCTGCTAAAGGAAATATTATTGATTATCTTTCAGGGTAAAGAATTAGCTATGTTTGCCCAGATATGTTCAGCATCATTGTATATTGACTAAATGTATGAAAGATAGATAAGATACAACCGTGATAGGCACATCTTGTCTGGAGCAATGGCCTTCATTAACCTGATTATTAAAGTGAACATATTAACACTGAGTCCTACAGCCCCTCTGCCTCCCTGTGTGAGCAGCAGCATTTCAATCTTGCATTCACTGAGCTCTAATTCAAGTTTTCCAATGATCCAACCTTCGGGATAACATGTTCCGTGCTCTTCTGAGAGACAGAGAAACAGAGAAGGAATGAAAACACCACCCTGAGCAATTTGGAGTAAGTGTAAGAAAAACTTGTTTCCTTCACATTAATAATTAGGTTAATTTTCACAATTGGTTTGAAAAATGGGAAAATCACTTCATTTTACAGATACCTTGCAAACAGCAGATGAATCAGGTTATCACTTGAGATCTAAAAATGAATATTTGAGCAGCAGGGATGTTGTCACTGGAAGAAAAACAAAGATGTGCTCACCCTGTGGTTGGATTTGCTGTGCTGCACTGAGGTTTCCTGGGCCAGCTCCATTTATTCCAGACTTTGTGTGGAATTTGGCTAGTTGCTGTGATGAATTAAGGGGCCAAGAAGATGAAGTGCTTTAATCATAATTGCCTGTTCAAGAGCCAAACTTCAAGGCAAGGATTTAATATGTTTAAGTGCAAGAGATAATAATAATAGTGGCAAAAGTTCCATTGTAAGGAGTAATTTCAGTTTCTAAAATAAGTCTCTGGAATAATACTCAACCAAGTAATTTGTGTAGCTACATAAATATTCCCTGTGTTCCTTAAAGCAGCTCTTTTTTTCTTCAAGTCTGCAAATTACCCTTTTATGAGATGCTGTACAAACTAACTACGATATCTATTCAGAGTATGATAATATCTCCTTGCCTTTGAATGAAATATTTGGCCCTTGAGAATATGCCAGTAGCTCTCCTCACAAAATACCTGGAAATTGAATAAGATCTGCAGCTTTATTATGTACATATAATACTGGAGCCTGTGGGATTATGTGTAGTAACCTTATTTACAGAACCAGGAGATGTATTTGCAGAATATATTTTAGGCTGGGACAGCTCAATAACACATTTATAACATCTTCTGCTTATGTGGCTTGATCTCAGAGAAATGCCAAAGGTCTTTTCTCAGAAAAAGAACAAGAGTCTCCAGTACAATCTGAGTATTTGAAGTGCAACATTTCAGAGTGGCAGGAATAAGATCTGTACCTGACACAGTAAAAATAAGTCAGTTTCTGAATCCTTTTGGCTCAAAATGCAAAGATATTGTAAAGAAATGCAGCTTTTCTCTTCCAAGAAAACTCATGGATGATGTGCCCACAGAGGTTCTTCTTGTGAAACTGGAATAGGGCCTTGAATTCTCAGGTACCAGAAAAATAACACTTCAGTCATAGTGGTGAAAATACTTTAATTTCTTCCAAAAGTGGATTCCCTCCCCTCTGGAAGCAGGACTTGCACTGGTGAAGAAGCTTCTCCCCCAAAACATGTGCAATTTCCCAACATGAAATCCACTTCCTTTGGAAGAAAGGAGAAAAAAAACCAACAACATAGCCCTCCAAATGAGAAAAGAGCTTGTATTTGGAAATTGTGAGTTTCAAACTCTTATTTTGTGGGAAGAAGTTGGGAAAATGAAGAAACATTCACTTGCCAGAAGCATCCACCTCATCTGCCCTGTGGGCATGAAATTCTTCTTGGCCAAAATGCAGACACATGTTAGAGCTCTGCAAAGCAGTGTTGTGGTTTTAGCCATGATGCCAAAGGCCTTTATAGAAACTTCTGAGAAGTCAAAGTAGCGGACAAAACAGCTTTATCTGAGTTGAAGGAAAACAGAGGTTTCCAAACTGCTTTTTCTCCCGATCCTCTTAGCAGTTCCTTCACAGATAAATAATTCCATTACACTGCTGTTTGAAACATGCAAGCATGATCACTTTGCTGGCTTTAGTCATTCTATTTTCCTTTACTAAGCTGTTCTTTACAGGCCTTTTGAGGCACTGGAACCAAATCCACATCCAATCAAACTGATCAGCATTTTTGGGCATGACTTTTCAATCACAGCGTGATGTTCAGTCACTTAATGTAACTTTATACAACAGAGCTGTTTGGATTATTCCCTAAAGATTATCTGCAGGATCTTCAGGAGCACTTTGGGTAGCTCAGAAGTTTCAGCACTATATATATTTTTCATTACATTCCTGCTGTTTCTGTAATGTTTCCAAAGTGTCGGTGTTGGGTACAGTAACAGAAGAGTTTGCAGTTTCCTTCACTGAGACAGCAATGCTGTCTAAGGTGAAATTAAAATAGACTTCACTTATTTGTGGAATTAATTATTAAAATGTGCTCAGCAATCACTCACATCAACTCTCTGTGCTTACAGGGCTTTTTTTCCCCTCGTGCAAATACCACCAAAACAATGAGAGGTGGTGCTGGGTTGCTTTGCATTAGTGATGGCCAAACCTCCTCCTGCCTCTTGTATTATTTAAAATGTGCCTTTCATCAGTTATTCAGTGCAGTGCATTTTGGGGGGGACGAAGTAAATCCTGATTCATTTGCATCAGCACCTAAACCTGCAAATATCGGTTTAAAAAAAAAAATTGGACTATAACTTTCATTTGGTTCTTGCCACTTGTCAGCTTCTGAGTTAGCCTCAACTAAATTTGATTGGATTTTGGGGTTAGGCCTGATTGGGTTCTTGGTTCTCCTTCTGTATGGCTGGGCTGATTCAGGAAGAGCCCTATGGAGTCATCAGGGAGTGCTTCCAGGAGTCATGGAATGCTTTGGGCTGGAAGGGGCTTAAAGCCCATCCAGTGCCACTCCTGCCATGGGCAGGGACACCTCCCACTGTCCCAGGCTGCTCCAAGCNTTCTGGGGGCCCACAGCTGGGGCATGAAGATGACAAAAGACACCTCACCAGAGTTTTCTGAGATTCAGCCTCATTAAGAATCCCTGGAATTAAGTTTGTCAGTGGCTCTCAGACATCGCACCTCCATCACTCTGTGGCTTCATTTACGAGCAGGAGACTGTGTGAGCACAGTTTAAAATTGGGGAATTTGGGAGTGGATGTGAAGCAGGACATTTAGGAGGCTCTCTACTGTGAAGGAGCAAGTTTAAAGGTCTGAAGTTGTGGGTTTTGTTTTTTTTTTCAACAGAGATGATCTTTGAAATCTTTTCCATCAGTTCTCTCCACATTCCAATTTCAGTTTTATAACACCCCTCACTGTGCACGTCTTGGCAGGAAACTTGCCCATCTTGCAGAGCCTTGCATGAATAATTCATGGCAGTGTCATGCTGATTCTCAAAAGGTTGGAATATTTCTTTGGAGAAAGTGTTTAATAAGATTCTTCTGAACAACACAAACTAGAGCTTTGTATGAATTTCATGGGGTAGTAGCTCTCAAAAGGTTTTGCACGATCAAGGATTTAATGAGCTGAAACCCCAAACATATGGTAGCCCCTTCTACCTATTTGTTTCCTGGGTTGAAGCATGGAGATGAAGATGCTTAATTGGGGTCAGAAACTTGAATTTGCCACATCTGAAGGCACAGAGAGAAGTTCCAAGAAACAGGATACAGCTCTTATCTGGCTCCTTGTATTTACATCTCCATTTGGGTGATGTTATATGACAATGATGGAGAATGAAGCAGCTTTTACTTTTCTTTTTCCGAGTGAACAGCAAATACCACACAGCTCCTGCAAAAATACTGAAATTCTCCCAGCTGCACTGTGTCCCAGAAATTGCGTTCAACCAGGTGTCATTTAACCCATCAGATATGGGAACTGAGGCATTTGCAGTCTTTGGAAAGAAGGGTGAGTTCCACAACAAATTACAGATGTCTAGAACTTCCTGAAGCTGAGGGTGTTTTGGCTTTGTTGTTTCTTCCTTTTGAAGACAACTTTTAAGCAGGCCTTGGTGATCTAAGAGGCTGGTTTGAAATGGGAAATCCCTTGAAATATTTCAAAAGAATTCTTCTTTTTTCCCCTTTTTTTGCCAGGCTATTTTAGAATTTTTCCAGTTTTTAATGGGCTCTACTTTGCCAGAAAAAAAGAAATAACAGCAAAACCCAAGTCAAGAACCAGTCAGTGCAGTTAAAATACAACATCACATCAATCTTGGTGTTTGCAGGAACATATTTCAGGGTGTATTTGGCAGCTAAAAAATTGGGATAAATTACTTGGTGTTGTTCTGAGGATGGGAGATCACAGGACTTGTTGAGAAGGAAAATAACAATATTAGTGATATAGAATTGGTTCTCATTATTGAGGTCTCCAGTTCAGGAAAGGATGAGGAGCCCTTTCTCCAAATGTTCTCCAGCAGCTCTGGAGCTGACTGCCCAGGGAGATGCAGAACCTCCATACTTGGAGATTTTCAGAACTTAGCTAGAAAAAAGCTGCAGTTTACTTAATCCAGCAGGAAGAGCTTTCCTGTGAATGGAGAAATTGGGGTCTCCTGCAGCCTCTTCCAACCATGATTTCTGTGAGTCCAAGGAATTTTAATGGCAAGAATCACTTAGGATTTCAGTGAGACTTTGGACAACACCCAGTGGTATGGGAGGGATCAGAGACCCTGGAGTGGGGGTATAATTACATCTCCATGGATTTCAGTGCCAAGCTTCCAACAGAACTCCTTGGATCACCATCCTGGCTGTGCACATGTGCCTGGTCCCCACCTCCAGCCTATTTTCTGCTCAAACTCTTGTGACTCAGACTCGAAAACCTGCACATTCATTCCTGCTGAAATATATTCCTACATGGATCTTGCTCCTTGCAGTGCCTTCCAGGGAGATCAATTAAAGATTATATTGGTGATTGGTGGTTTTCAGTGTTGGGGAAGTCGTTTTCTTAATCAGGATCTAAGAGAACTCCTTAAACCAGCTGATTTCTTTTTTTTTTTTTTCTTTCTTCTAGTTGTCATTTAGTAGAAATTAATATCATAATTGCTTTCTCTGGAGACTCTGTAACTTTGTGCACTCTCATTTAGGGAGAGAAATATGGATGATGGGTGACTAATGATGCTTAGTTAGGCATTTTTTAAAAATAAATACAGAATCTGTCAATCCACTCTCTGTTAGAGAGAGAAGCAGCTCCTGTTTTCACACAGTCTCTTCCTTGAGGGGATTCTGTCTTGGGAAGCACTGTAATAGGGAGAAGTGGATGGGATTTGACTTCTTTGGCAGTTTTCCCCCTTTCCTTTGCAGACACCCTTCCAGTTTTCCCGTAGCATTTGTGGGGGCTGAGAGTGCCTTGCTGCCAAAGAGAGAACGTCTTACAATGACATTGACCACAGCAAGTCAAGTCCTTATCCTTCAGTTTTATAAATAAGGATAACAAAAGTTGGACAAACAATATCTTTAGCCTGAGGAATTCACTTTAGCTGCATTGTGCAGGATGTTGCTCTGTGGATTTAAATTAGCTGGGTCTGTCCTGGGTAGTTTAGACAAAGTGGCCTGGTGTGTCTCGCTCTCCCTCTGCCTCCTTTGCTAGCTGCTTACTGATAAGTCTTTTTCCCCCCCTATCAATAGTCTGGTGATTGATTAACTCCATTCAGGTTCCTCTGTCTGCAAGGTTCAAAGGGACACAGTCTCTTTTTACTCATAAATATACAATATTCTATTTCCTTCCTATTGACTCCTCACTCTTCAAATGTTCATTCCTTACCTTTTCTCTTCTTGTGAACAGTCCTGTTTCCTGCTGCTTGAAAAAGAAAAGGAAACACTTTACTTTCCAAGCCTTCCTAAGGGTCAACCTCCTCTCTTTTTAAAATTAGTTGTGTGCTGCAAGGTGCCAGGGAGCAGAGGGTGGAGTATGGCAGGGCGAGCAATCAGCTTGGATCCAAACAGAAAAATTCATGACCTAAATGATGCATCTCCCACCAGATGTCAGAGCAGCAAATAAATGTTTCATAAACTTTGCTTTCCAGGTCAGCTCCAAGCCATGATTTTATGTTGCTGGTTTAACCCTTAATGTTTAGAGAAAGCAGCACGAGGAGAATGGACAAGGAGCAGGGAATATTCCTGGACATCACTGCTCCTGGGAGTAGTTGTGGCACTAATGCCTCCAGCCAGGAAAAACAATGTGCAGGGCTGATGCCATAATCTTGAGGATGAGGAATATCATCACAGGGATTTACTTTGTAGAAAAATATGAGGAAATTGTTTCCCAACCCTGTGAGAACACATCATAGCAAGTTAAGCACCCTGGGGTAAGAGTGGCTGGTCCTACAGGAGCCAAAGCAGCCTCCTGTGGAGTCCAGGACACCTCTGTCCACCCAGGAAAGCTTCTATTTGTACATTGGGATAGAGGAAAGTAGGTGGCGGATGACTGCAGTGAGAAAGTGAGGGCACAAAGCCAAAATTATATTTGCAGGGTGAACACTTTTCCATGGACTCGACCCTCAGGGCTGTAGGAGCACTGGGGGTTTTATTTGCAGGTGAAGGAACAGCCTGTTAGGGCTGCTGCACCCTCAGAACTTGGATCCCACGTGCCAACCCTCTGCTGTGGAGCAGAGGAGCCTGGCACCAAGGCTCTGCTCTCTGCAAGATTCCTCTGCGTGCTCCAAATGGCCCCCTGCGATCTTCCATGGGGCAGGAACCCTCTCCTGGCAGCCTGGGCCTGCCAGCCCGGCCTGAGCTCGCTGTGCCTGCTCCCAGGCAGCCCAACGGGCCTGCACACCACTCATTTTCAACCGAGCACGGAGATTGTCAGCAAATTCTGCTAACAAGTGGCAGGATTGATGTGCTCGAGGGCTGGCCCGACGCTGGAGATTTATGGTACTCTCCCTTCCCGCTGTGCCGCTGCTGCTGCTTTACAATTAGAAGGAAGCTGGCATTAAAAACATCTGCTGCCCATGTTGGCCTGGAGTTGGCAAACTTCTGGCTCTCTTTGTGCCAAGGAGGGCCTTGCCAGCAGCACGGTGGTGTTGAGATGTTAGCTCCCGAAAGCGCGGCCGCGGGCGCCACCGAACCAGCGCCGATGCTGCCATTTCACTGAGGGAGCGGGAAGGATTGGGGAGCAAGAGGCACAGCCAGGAGCTTCATTAGCATGGAAGTGCGGGAAAAAATCGCATGTTCTACAAAAGGGCACGGCGAGAGGTTATTTCCTGTGTGTTCCTGAGATTTCCCAACAGCTGCTGTGGGTGTGAGTTTGGGATCTGGTGGCTCGGCCCCAGGCTGCGGCCCTGCACTGAGGTTCTGCCTGCTGGTGACACACAGGGCACTCAGAGCCCAGTGTGGGTGTCCCATTTATTCCCAGAAGTGTAACATCTGTTCCCTTTGTCCCTCCAGATGTGTTTGGGTGAGTTTTCCCTGTAGTGCTGATGCTGGGCTGCTCCAGGTGGGTCAGGGCCTGCTCTTTGTGAGGTACAACCACGAACTGGGACTTGTCCCCACATCCCAGTGTCCTTGCCACGTGTGTTCACTTTATTTTACTGACAGGTAAAGAAGCTGTCAGCCCCTCATTTCCACTCCTCACTCTAATGGTCAGTGATTTTTTTCCCTGATTGCTTCCTGAGAAATATCAACACCCCACTGAAATAAGATATTCTATAGCACAGAGGGAGAAACAGTGGTAAAGTGCTCAGGATCCTGCACAGGAGGAGTTGAGGAGTGGCAAAGCTTGAGAAGAGCGATTATTCAGACCCTCTCTATTTCCTAGATATGTTTTGGGATGGAATTACAGAATTGTTTAGGTTCAAAAAGCCCTCTCAAGGTCATTGAGCTCAACTGTTCCTCCAGCACTGCCAATCCCACCACTAACCCATGTCTCCATGTGCCACATGTGCACATCTTTTAAAACCCTCCAAGGCAGCCTCTGCCAGGGTTTAAAAACCTTTTTGGTGAAGAAATTTTCCCAAATATCCCATCTAAACCTTCCTTGGCACAACCTGGCTGTTTCCTCTTGGGCTATCTCTTGTTACCTGGCTCCAAGCTCCTTTCAGGGAGTTGTAGAGAGCTTATAAGCTGAAAATTCAATCTAAAAAGAAGGAATGAAATATAAAGTTTATTAATAGACTCCAATAATTCCTATGTGCATTTGTATTCTTTATGGAGTAATGTGTTCCTTTTTCCAGTCAGTGTTTAAAATCAAGGTGCTGTCAAACTTCCCAGTTAATTATTAATTTTTTTTCTCTTTTTGTAAATGTTCTGCTTTCTTGTAGGTGCTGTATTTTAGGTTTTGGGGTATTTTAAAACTAATAGAATCTTTTGTGGCTTTATCCATTTTTGGCATCACTCACTTGCAGGTAAGATCCTGACTGTGAGTAACAAGTGCTGAAAGCAAGCTAGGGATCATTTTTTTATGAATCCATGGGTTTGACCAGGCTGGTTTTACTCACCTGAAGCATTTCCTCACTGCTGGAGCAGCCAAGTCTCGTGGCAGGAGCTGTTTGCAAAGTGAGACAGTTTCTCTCAATGTTCAGCTGCAGTATGAACATGCAAATCGCTTTTTCATAATGCATTAAAAATGTTTCACTTGATCAGAAAGGAGAAAAAAGATGAAGTTTGGCATCAACCACAGGGGATTTGACTTCTGGGCTGAAGCAGGGAATTTATGATATGGAGAGATGCTTATATTTCCAGGTAGTATTGTCAGTAGAGGCTGTTGTTAAATCTCCCTGTTGTCTGTACTTCCTTGGAAAGATGGTGTTGAGGGCACAAATCCCTGCAGGGCTCCTCCCTGCCAGTGTAAATCCCAGGCTGTGGCTGGATTTCAGGTGGGTTGGAGCTGTGTGCTGCAGAGTGGAGCTGCTGGAGCCAGGCACTGAGCAGCAGAGGGCACTGATCTAAAAGGAGTGGGAGAAAAATTGTCATTTCGCTTCAGCGCAGTCTAAATGGCCCCAAGATTAATCTGTTAATATCCTCTCATTCCTTTCCCTCCTATATCAGTGTTAATTGCCAAACAAGTGACAACTTTCCCCAGTATATTATACTGGTCCATTATACACTGCTGCTGCAGATATGGTTATTTGCAAATTCGCTACAGACTCCTCCACAAACTCCAGAGGTTTTTATGTTGCTCCTGTATGTATGAATACAAATAAATAGAGGCTGCAGTTCCATCTATATCAAATTTAATCTGCATGCTGCTTAAAGCAGTCTAAATATTAAAACTAGATTATTGGAGTTTTCCACGGGAATAATTTTATTTTTCAGAGTTTACTTTCAAATCGACTTGTCTCTTTCCTTTGGGTTTGTTTGCCTCCAAAAGATGCTTTCTTCTCAGGATTACACGATTTTTATTGGCTCTGCACTCACAAGTGTATTTAAGAAATGGTTTATACCTGTTGTCAGCTGGGCTGATAAATGCACCCACCACGGAGCCTTGGCATAAATAGTCATCATAAACCTGGCTGCATAAAACACAGGGCATGAAATCCAAAGGACAAGGCCAGCATGGATGTGCTGGGGTGAAGGAGAAGGCAAACAGGGGCAGAAGTTCCTGCTGGTGATCCCCAGCTCGGGGGCAGAGCGGAGCCGAGGGATCCCGGCGGCTGCAGACAGGGTTGGAGGCGGAAGGTGTCAGCAGCACTGATGGAGCTTGGCATGTCTGCAAATTGCTCTGACAGCCAGGGCCCTATAAAAGTTTAATTTGAGAAATGAACCTGCTCTAAACTTCGCGAGTCAAGCCCTGCAGCTTCTGACTTGGGCAAGATTTCTGCGAAGATGAATGAAAATAGACTTAAGGACTCTGACAGCAGCCAGTGGGCAAGGCCCTGTCTTGTGTCTGACAAAGAGCCCGACCTGTGTCACGAGATTGGGGTCAGCAAATAAATATCAGCTGCTGTAAGCACGCCTGCAGTGTCACAGCATTATTAAAAGCCTTTCAGGTTGAGCAAAGGACAGTTGTGTAGAGGCAGCCTTGAGGCCTGGCCGCCTACAAATGGTGGTTTATTGTCTGTTATGTATTAGTCTTCCTGAGAGCATGATGTCAGAAATAACTGCACCCTGCAGAGCTTTCAGAGATTTGGCTGCTTCGTTGTTTTTGGAAGAGTTTTCAGTGAAGAAAACCCCCTATTGTTGAAGGTGCAATTTGGTTGTTACTGAATATCAGGGCTCAAACCAGAGAAGGGATCTCACTCTGAGCTGTTTGGGATGAAAACCCCGAACTAAACCCAAATGAAGACACTTAAGTGGAACCACTAACAACACCCTTCTTGCTGTCTCCATATCACAATTAAAATGGGAAAACGTCTTGAATGGCTGGGGAGGGGTTACCCCACCTCCCAAAACATGCTAAAAGCAGCATGTTTAGTACTTGTTTTGGGAAATTCCTGTCTGAATACAGGTCATACTGTTAGGAGTCAGCAAACAATTGTCAGCTTCAACAGAATAATACCAAATTGGTGCTCTCCAGCTGAAGACAGATGCCCACTTCCTTCGTTCAAACAGACATTCTTTTCAAATATGGATGTACCAGCTTCACAGATCATGAGTAGTGCAGCTTTGTGAGCACTAACCACTTTCTAAAATATTCATGTCACATGGTCATTTCTTCAAATAACTTTTCAAAGTAAACTGCTTTAAGTGTAAGTTTTGGGCCCAATTTTTCTGTCCTGTCCCCCACTGGGTGCTGTTTTATCCCTTGAATATGAAGGCAGCTGGATTTTGTGCTTAATTACATTTTATATGTGGCTTAGCAGTGCCCATTTGCCAGAGAACTTATTCATGACTCTGGATGGGAAGCAGAATCTGGCTTTAGTTCAGTCTGAGAGGCAACAGGTTGGACTTTAATACATGGTGGCTTTCTGATGTGTTGGTTTGATTCAGTCTTGTTCAGCAAATGCCAAGAAAGAGTTTCCTACACTGAGTTAGATCATCTCAAGTGAGGTCAGTCAGAGTGGGCAGAAAAGTCTCTGATTTTAAGCTGTGTTTTAGTTTATTCCTGGCAAAGGGAGGCAGCCCAGGATTTTGTGCTTCTACAGCTGCTCTTGAGCACTGGTTCTGTCCATGAATTGCTTCCCAGGTTAGGTCTTGCTGCAGGATCCGGGCTGGACTTGCCCAAAGTTTGTATGAGATATCTCCTGAGGTGGACTTCCTTGTTTCATTAGTGTGAGCGAAGCACTGAGCCCAGCTTTAGGCTGCCTGAGCAGAAAAATGAATGTAGATACTGCAGAACAGAGATGCTTGGGTGGGGTTTATCAGATACCACAGAATCCTGGAATGGTTTGGGGTGGGAAGGAACCTTAAAGCCCATCTCATCCACCCCCTGCCATGGGCAGGGACACCTTCTGCTGTCCCAGGTTGCTCCAAGCCCTGTCCAACCTTGAAATATCATCTACTGCAGAAAGAGAAACTGCTCTGTATGTCAGAATCCAATAGCAAGAGAAAGAACTTTATTTTGATCCAAAAAGGAGAGAAGAACTTGGTGTTTCAGGTGTGGGACCCAATCCCAGTGGGTGTTGGTTGAAATACCCTCATAACATCTGAGAGGAAAGTTAAAAAGGAGAATAAGAAGGAAAAAAAAGGTGTTTTACAGCAATTGTAGGAAAGTCACTAAGTTAGGAATGTGAGGGAGGTGTCCAAAGAAGTCACACTGTTGGGAGCTCAAGGGGCTGCCCAGGGAGATTTGGGGTCCCCATCCCTGCAGGGTCCCCAAGGAAGGGCTGGAGGTGGCACTCAGTGCTCTGGGCTGGGGACAAGGTGGGGACTGGGCACAGCTTGGACTCTTTGGATGACCTTTGAAATCTCTTCCAACCTCACTGATTCCACGATTGAAAGGAGGATTGTGGCATCCATCATTTGCAATGGTCAGTGCAGAAAATTCACCAATTCTCACTGTACTTGATTTCCTAAAGAAATAACTCAGTTTTCCTCGCCAGCCGTACTGTCATTTCCCAGAAAACAAAGATACAGCCAGGAATAATTGCTTTAGCCTTTAGTTTTGAGTGGAATTTTTTCTTTTCCTCTGCCAAACAAATAGAAAAAGCAGTTGGACTGGTTTAACATATACTCCTATCTAAGAAGAAAAATCCAATAGAGATGAAGATAACTTTATTTCTGACAGCAAAGAAAAATATATATTTGATCCAATCTACACTAAACTTTTCTTTGCAGTTCTGGAGAAATAAAAATGAAAAAAAANTGAAAATAGACTTAAGGACTCTGACAGCAGCCAGTGGGCAAGGCCCTGTCTTGTGTCTGACAAAGAGCCCGACCTGTGTCACGAGATTGGGGTCAGCAAATAAATATCAGCTGCTGTAAGCACGCCTGCAGTGTCACAGCATTATTAAAAGCCTTTCAGGTTGAGCAAAGGACAGTTGTGTAGAGGCAGCCTTGAGGCCTGGCCGCCTACAAATGGTGGTTTATTGTCTGTTATGTATTAGTCTTCCTGAGAGCATGATGTCAGAAATAACTGCACCCTGCAGAGCTTTCAGAGATTTGGCTGCTTCGTTGTTTTTGGAAGAGTTTTCAGTGAAGAAAACCCCCTATTGTTGAAGGTGCAATTTGGTTGTTACTGAATATCAGGGCTCAAACCAGAGAAGGGATCTCACTCTGAGCTGTTTGGGATGAAAACCCCGAACTAAACCCAAATGAAGACACTTAAGTGGAACCACTAACAACACCCTTCTTGCTGTCTCCTAATCACAATTAAAATGGGAAAACGTCTTGAATGGCTGGGGAGGGGTTACCCCACCTCCCAAAACATGCTAAAAGCAGCATGTTTAGTACTTGTTTTGGGAAATTCCTGTCTGAATACAGGTCATACTGTTAGGAGTCAGCAAACAATTGTCAGCTTCAACAGAATAATACCAAATTGGTGCTCTCCAGCTGAAGACAGATGCCCACTTCCTTCGTTCAAACAGACATTCTTTTCAAATATGGATGTAGCATCTTCCCAGATCATGAGTAGTGCAGCTTTGTGAGCACTAACCACTTTCTAAAATATTCATGTCACATGGTCATTTCTTTAAATAACTTTTCAAAGTAAACTGCTTTAAGTGTAAGTTTTGGGCCCAATTTTTCTGTCCTGTCCCCCACTGGGTGCTGTTTTATCCCTTGAATATGAAGGCAGCTGGATTTTGTGCTTAATTACATTTTATATGTGGCTTAGCAGTGCCCATTTGCCAGAGAACTTATTCATGACTCTGGATGGGAAGCAGAATCTGGCTTTAGTTCAGTCTGAGAGGCAACAGGTTGGACTTTAATACATGGTGGCTTTCTGATGTGTTGGTTTGATTCAGTCTTGTTCAGCAAATGCCAAGAAAGAGTTTCCTACACTGAGTTAGATCATCTCAAGTGAGGTCAGTCAGAGTGGGCAGAAAAGTCTCTGATTTTAAGCTGTGTTTTAGTTTATTCCTGGCAAAGGGAGGCAGCCCAGGATTTTGTGCTTCTACAGCTGCTCTTGAGCACTGGTTCTGTCCATGAATTGCTTCCCAGGTTAGGTCTTGCTGCAGGATCCGGGCTGGACTTGCCCAAAGTTTGTATGAGATATCTCCTGAGGTGGACTTCCTTGTTTCATTAGTGTGAGCGAAGCACTGAGCCCAGCTTTAGGCTGCCTGAGCAGAAAAATGAATGTAGATACTGCAGAACAGAGATGCTTGGGTGGGGTTTATCAGATACCACAGAATCCTGGAATGGTTTGGGGTGGGAAGGAACCTTAAAGCCCATCTCATCCACCCCCTGCCATGGGCAGGGACACCTTCTGCTGTCCCAGGTTGCTCCAAGCCCTGTCCAACCTTGAAATATCATCTACTGCAGAAAGAGAAACTGCTCTGTATGTCAGAATCCAATAGCAAGAGAAAGAACTTTATTTTGATCCAAAAAGGAGAGAAGAACTCGGTGTTTCAGGTGTGGGACCCAATCCCAGTGGGTGTTGGTTGAAATACCCTCATAACATCTGAGAGGAAAGTTAAAAAGGAGAATAAGAAGGAAAAAAAAGGTGTTTTACAGCAATTGTAGGAAAGTCACTAAGTTAGGAATGTGAGGGAGGTGTCCAAAGAAGTCACACTGTTGGGAGCTCAAGGGGCTGCCCAGGGAGGTTTGGGGTCCCCATCCCTGCAGGGTCCCCAAGGAAGGGCTGGAGGTGGCACTCAGTGCTCTGGGCTGGGGACAAGGTGGGGACTGGGCACAGCTTGGACTCTTTGGATGACCTTTGAAATCTCTTCCAACCTCACTGATTCCACGATTGAAAGGAGGATTGTGGCATCCATCATTTGCAATGGTCAGTGCAGAAAATTCACCAATTCTCACTGTACTTGATTTCCTAAAGAAATAACTCAGTTTTCCTCGCCAGCCGTACTGTCATTTCCCAGAAAACAAAGATACAGCCAGGAATAATTGCTTTAGCCTTTAGTTTTGAGTGGAATTTTTTCTTTTCCTCTGCCAAACAAATAGAAAAAGCAGTTGGACTGGTTTAACATATACTCCTATCTAAGAAGAAAAATCCAATAGAGATGAAGATAACTTTATTTCTGACAGCAAAGAAAAATATATATTTGATCCAATCTACACTAAACTTTTCTTTGCAGTTCTGGAGAAATAAAAATGAAAAAAAAGAAATCTATATATCACATTCTTGGTCAGTATTTGATGACATTCCCCTTCAGTTTTTCCTTCTGTTTTCTTGCTAACTACAACAAAAAAGGGAGAGTGTAAGTTTATGTACCAGTAAAGGTAGAGCAGCAGAGTTCCCAGGCACCTCATTTTACAATTTGCTTTGACATGAAGTGAGAAATAACTGAGCACAACCTTTACTACAATAATTGGATTTTTGCCATCAGGAAAAGCTTGTTACATTTGTGTCCTCTGAGAAATAATACACTTTTTAGGCTGAGTTTTATAGACTCCGCTCTGTGTAACCTTAGAGGGCTCAAATTCCGGCGAGAGGGATGCGATGTGCAGGGGTTGGATCCTTCCCTGCCCGCGTCGATCGTCTGCCGTCGTTCTGTCGATAGCGGTGCTTGGTTTACACCACCACAGCCTCCAAAGCGTTTTGTGAGACATGTCTCAGAACACAGGCTAATTTTAGAGCAGTCTCCTCTGTCTTCCTCTTTTTATTTTGCTCTTCTTTGCTGTTGTTTCGGGTTTTGCCAGTGATTTTTTTCCCTTTGTGCAATTTCCTTGAAGAATCATAGGAAAATAGAATTAATTATAAAATCTGCATGGGTATTGCACCTGGAAATGTCAGTTAGGTCAGAGCCCAAGGATGAGTGAGCTTTGTCAGCTGGGGATAGGAAATTCCTTTAATTTTAGCATCTCAAGTGTTTTGAAGTTGCCTGTGGTGTTTCTCTCCATCAGATCTGGGCTCCCTCCAGTCCAAAAAACTGCTTAATTTCATGTATTTCATTAAAAATGTGAGCCATTTCATAGATTTCATTAGTACTACCAAGTAATATTTTACAAAAGACATTGATGATCATGTACAGGTTCTTCAAGCAGTGTTTCTGTCATTCTGTTGAAGCTGAAATGAAACAAATATTGAAAATCTCTGGTGTTACTTTAGATTGTGTTATCATGCAAAGGTCCAGAATATTTGTACCTATTGTGATATTGCTCCTGTATAGTGAATACATGAGCAGTAAAAAAAATAAAACATGAATTCAAAAATATTCTATTATGACTTTTTATAGTGTAAAAGAAGCAACAGGAACACTGCACATAAACATCACCACTAGTGAACCATTGGTGAACCATTCATGACCCTAAGAGATTGGCATTTCAGCATCACCAGGGTTATTTATCCTATGAAGAATACTAGATTTGATAAAAGGATTAGATACTAGGACGAAATTGTTGCCTGTGAGGGTGGGGAGGCCCTGGCACAGGGTGCCCAGAGCAGCTGTGGCTGCCCCTGGATCCCTGGCAGTGTCCAAGGCCAGGCTGGATGGGGCTTGGAGCAGCCTGGGACAGTGGAAGGTGTCCCTGCCCATGGCAGGGGAGGCACTGGATGGGATTTAAGATCCCTCCCAACCAAGTCTATTCTATAACATAATATGATCTGAAGCTGTTTTATTTCAGTATAACCAATGTGAGATGGGAAGTGTGAGGTGGTAACAAGCCATTCTAGGAGCGGGAGATGGATATTAAGTTAAAGTGCCTTGTACTTAAAGTCAATTTGAATTTACTTCAAACTTTGCATAACCTTCTCCTCAGAGTTATACAAATGTCTTGATAGACTCATTAAAATCTGGAAAATGGGAGAGAAAAATCTCAAGATCAGAGACTCACAAACGAGTGGAAATAAAAATCTGTAACTGAAGTGTGAAATGAGAGTGGATCAGTGAGAATTTTAAGTTTCAATTTCTTTCATTTTGTGGCTTTATCACACGCTGTTACTTCAGCATTTTTATGTAGCAGAATGTACATGTTACAACCTATTTATTCCAATTTCTTTTTGCAGGGTCTTCTCTTTGGGTGTGTTCTCATTCTACTTGTGTAGCTCAAAGTGAAGACCCCTCTGGTGTCTTTGACGGAAGAGGAGGACCAACACCAGTGAATCTATGAGAAATGATGATTTTTGTGTGCTCTTTTCATTACCTTGGTGGCCAAAAGAGGAGAGGTTCTGATTAGGGATCCTTTAGAAGCTCAAAGTCCCTCTCCTCCTTCTAGAAATAGATTGCAAATGCAATTTACCTCATCAGGGGATGTGCATGAGTTTGTTTTTCAGAATGTTCTTCTGACTTGTTACTGAGCACTACATCTCATGAGTATTTCCTGTTCCTCTCTACCCCCAAACAGACAGCACAACTGGCAGCATTTTATTTAGTCCTACAAAACAAAATTGTTTTCTCATATCTGCTGTTCCACTACGCTTAAAATGTGGTTCTTGCCCTTAAGGGTACCTTGAAATGTGACTTTTATTCTGATGAAAGATTTTTTGGTTGAGACTCGCATTTACGCCCCAAATTGATGGAGAAAAATTGAGATTTTCTTTATCATGATTGTACAGTATGAAACAAATTGCTTCAGATTATGATTCCCTCCAGTTTAAATTGTTCCATTGTTTAGACTGGAGCTGGCTGACAGTTTCTTCATTTATCTTTCTTGGCTAACACAGCCCTGAACATATTTGAGGCATTAGGCTGGGGCTGATTTGTCAACCTTGACCTCGTGCCACATTGGCTCTTTGCAAAGCTGACACTCTTCATTTCTCAGCCTTACATTTTGTTCTGAGATCTCTGAGCCAGGATTAGCCACAACTGCTCGTGAAATTTGTATGGATAGGTATCAAAAGCCATCATACAGGGTTTTCTTTTTCCCACTTCCACTCACCAGCTTGTATTTTAGATCAGAAACACAAACCTCATCAATCACACCTCATAACAAAATTTAATTGCTATTTGTCTTAACTCTGGCTTATTTTATAGAGTTGGTCTGGCTTAAAACCAACTTTTACACTTGAAATCCAGGCCATTGAAATTAGCAGTGAGTTCTTGCTACTCAGTGATTAAAAGTTGTCTGTGATGGACATCCTGGTGGTTTCTTCTGAAAATTGGCTTTGGTCAACTTTAGGCTTTGTTTTAGGAAAGGAAGCAGCTTTGGAGCTGAAAACTGAGGAAGTTGTGTGACTTACAGTTGATACAATTGTGTAAGTACTTCCCTGAGTGCTAAACATGGAGTTTATTCCATGTTCACTTTAAACTGGATAAAACTAACCCCTGTCCCAAAGCCTCCTGGAGAGGCAGCCAGCATGGTCTCATCTGTTTCTTTTCACCAGGAAAGTGGCCTCACTTCTTCACAACAATTTCTTGCAAACTTTGCATGTTCAAAGGCTGAGCCTCATCTTTGCTCCTAATGGGAATTCATAGCACCAGGAAATTCTAACAGCAGTTGTCTCTTCAGAAGAATGATGGTGTGACTCACTAAAAGTTGCCTCCCCGGTTTTCTTGCAGATAGGAATCCATGGGGGGAAAAAAAAACCCACATTATTCAAGAAACAAACAAATAAACCAAATCCACAATGACCCTGCTCACAGGGACTCCCAGACTGGCTCATTTGCTATTGTAACTCGCAAACCTTAAAAAATATCTTGGCCTGAAAAGGTCTCAGGTAGATTGTGCAAACCCGGAGCATTTGGAAATCAGCTGCTGAGGGGACATGAAAACAAAAATGTTGATTGCATGTGCTGGGAGAAAGCAGGTGAAGCTCATCCCAGCAGGGAGATTTATCCATGCCTCAGCTCCGGGGTGAAGAGCAGCTCTTGGAGGAGAGGGAGGTCTGTGGCACCCTCAGCTCATCACTGAGCCCCTCGCAGCTGTTTGGCTGCCAGATGCTCTGGTTTTAATGGGTGAATCACAGCTGCAGCCCTGAAAACGCAGCACTTCACACTCCAATCTGTGCTGTTCAGTCCTGATGTCTCATTTGCACTCTGCAGATTATTTTCAGGTTTTTATAATTTTTTTTTTTTAAAAGCAGGTTCTTTCTTTTTATTTTGTCTTGTGTTTTTAGAGATCTTTGTGAGCCGTAGAATTCTGTGTGGTTATTCGTGTAAAGCTTGAAACAGTTGAAGTCAAAGCTATTTTAATATGTTTAAATACTACAGAATGTAGCCCTAAATTCTGTTGAGAATTGTAAGAAATTTAAATCAGCCATGTGGGAGGTCCTGGAGGGCTTTTTCTCTCCCTAGGATAAATGTTGTGTTTCACGTGGTGACAGACACCCAAAATGCAAACAAGGCTCCCCTCCTAAATTTGGATTGTTGTTCCATAGGTTATTTACCTTTATGGGTCATCATCTCTAAGTGGATAAAGAACCAAAAATATCTGTCCTTGGTGAATCCCAAATAGCAGAGGAAGGTTAGTGAGCTGATTAGGAGAGATTTGAGTGAGAATCAGGGAACAATTGGCAGTTTGCACTGACTGTCAGAGGGCACAAGGTCTGGGAGGGTCCAGAAGCTGAGCTTATCATGACTGTGCCCTTACTGTGAGGATAAAATGTTCATCTTTATCAGGTCTGAGCTATCTACATAATCTCCTTCCCTGACTGCTGAGCTCTCTGAACAAATCCTGCAGCGAAGGCACAAAAAAGTTCCCTTTTCTAACCCATTTTGGGAAAGATCCATCTCACCCAGCACTGCAGGCTTTCGGGAAGGTCATACCCACCAACTTTTTGTCTTCAGTGGAGCCTGGACTTCATCCTTCAAGCTGGAGCAGGAGGAAGCTGTGAGTATCTGATAGAATCATGGAAATTTAAGGAGTTGGAATGGACTTGAAAGATCGTTTAGTCCCAACACCCCCTGACATGAGCAGGGACACCTCCCACTAGACCAGGCCATGGACCACAGTCACTTGTTTACATGCAGTGGGAAGTGAAAATAATTCCCCTCAAGAGCACTTCACATCTTCTTTTTCCTAACTCAAAACTATATAATATTTTAATTTTTATTGCCTTTTAACGCCATGTAAGACATAGAGGAGGCTATGCAACATTTCACTCATTTCTCATCCTCCAGTAATGATAACTTACATCAAGAGCTGTAAATTGCCAGACCACAGGAAAGAGCATGAAATAAATATTTCCTAAAATGCTTTAATATGAGAGCTAATACTTCTAATGTGTGTGTCTTGTAACTTGGTTTGGTCTGAACCGAGAGTTAATTGGATTGTCATGCTTACATGTGTAAGTATTCAAACATGTCTAAACTTCATAAAACCTCCTGTAAAGAGAGACAGGCAGTGTTAGAGCAAAATCAACCCCAAACTTTTAAGCCTGTTTGCACAGCAAGCTCAATAAGCACTTTTGCTGATCTGCCTGAAACCTGGACAATTTAAATGCCATTATTCTCTTTGTCAGTGCTCAGGCAAGTTCTAGTATGAGTGGAAAACCTAAAAAGATGAAGTTTGTTTAATAAAACATATTAAAATGGTTGGCATGAAACTGAATTATTTCAACTGGAATATATACACTGGGGAAAAGCAAGATCTTGAATATTCACATTACAGCTCATTGAAAAGGCAATGGGCTATGCAACAAGATTGACAACAAAGGGAAAAATGATGAGGAAAATTGCCTTACTTATCTGCTAGAGTGCTCTTGACTGCCAACTGTAATTTTATGGTTCATTATATAAAAAAATACCATTAATGTTAGTACTTGTGTATCATAATCATGAGAAGAAGGGAAAAAGTTCATTGAAATGTGCTCCATTTTTAATCAAGACACTATAATTGTGTGTTTTTCAGGCATCATCAATTTCCATCAATTTTACTGCTGCACAAATAATGTGCTGCTATAGTTCTTCCACAGGTCAATTCCTGCACGAGGTACATTGACTGCAGGGATGTAAACTGTAAATAAACAGTGGCATAATTTATCTTCTCTGATATAATTTGATACAACACCAGCTTTTCGTTGATAAGGGGAGCAAATGGAATGACTGGGTTTGAATTGAGTGGTGCATCACAGACCTTAGAGATTGTTATATAAATGTTGTTATATAAAATGTCAGGCAGCAGCCAATATTAGCATCGCAGAGCCACTGTCACACAGCAAATGTATCTGTCAGCTTAGCTGGGTGTTTTTGGGAGTTCTGAAAGTCATAGATCGGGTAAAACTGAAACTACAGCGTTGGCTGCACTGGGACGTGTCTGTCACCAGCCCTGTGGGTTGGCCAGCTCAAACCAGCTCTGGCCATGGGAGAATTTGGGTTCCTCACACCCAAAGGAGAGTGGAGGTGTCACTAATCCACCTCTTTTTTGCAAAGGGAGCACAAGGGAGTTTGATGAGATCTTGGAGTGCACAGAAAGGTTTGTGCTGAACACGTTGTCTGGATTAACGTTGGTGTTATTCCATAGGATGCCAGGGAACAAATCTACAGCAGAGCCTTGATCCCAGAGCAACCCCAGAGCAGAGGAGAGGCCTTTCCCAAGAACCTTCTTCTTGATAAGAGAGAGATAATTCCCAGATGATGTTTTCCAGCCTGAGGGATGCTCAGGCTTTCTTTCTTCCATGAGTCTGTGGCTACAACTGACCTTGAGCAACAGCTGCTCTTTTCTCTCGGGAGTGTGCTGAGTTTTGAGGCCTGGCTAAGTTAAATTTTGTTTACAAAATCTAAGTTTAAACTGAGTCACAGCTGGCCAACCAAGTGCAAAAGATTCATGTTAGGTGTGTTATCAATGTTTTTGAAAGGTTTTTCACCTACTGGTGCAGAATATTGATAAAAACTGATGTGCTTTATGGGCAACCTCTGTGGAATCTGATCCTTAATCCCACTGAGCACATCCCCTTCTTTCAGAACAGATCATGGAATCACAGAATGGGTTGGATTGGAAGACATCTTAAAGATCATCTCATTCCAACCCCCTGCCTTGGGCAAGACACCTTTCACTATCCTAGGAGCAGAACTACCACCAGTATTTGTTTTCATGCTCACTTTTGTAATCTCAGTGTAAATTTCTTGCAGAGAAATCTCCATGTAGATGCCCGAGACTGGGGGCAGGATTTTGCATCCCATGAAAGCAGCCCTGGCACAGGGGCTTTATTCCACAACCAGGAATAAACACATTTCCTCTTGACTTTTCCTCTTTTGAAAGCTTCCTGTCCTTAAACAAAGGAGGAAAAGCTCAGCACTCTGGAAGGGGCTGGTGCTGAGTAGCTCATGTTAGGGCAAACAGCAAATAAAAGTGGCACTGCTTGGGTGATATATTCATGTAGTATTTCAGCTGTATTAGTGTCAGGCACTATTGGATTTGTGGAGCTTTAATTATAAATTACTTGATAAAATAAGGTCAGCTGTCAAAAGCCCATTCCAGTGTCTGAGGCACTCCAAGGTTTGGGGAGGGGGGGAAGAAAAGAGCAGTTTATTTAATTCCTGAAGAGTACAATCTTCAGTCTGGGGAAGTGGAGGATGGTGAGACTGGAGCTGAGGGGCTTTCCTGAGGCTGACAAGCCCTCCAGAAATCCCATCACTTTGCCATGGCAGCAGCATCCAGGGCCCTGGGAACAAACTGCTGCCAACTGAACCTCTCCTGAGCTGAGCAATAGGCCTGGAACAGCCGAAATAATACAGACATTGATGCCTATTTTCAGCTAAATGTCACCGCACACCTCACACTTTGAAGTGGGATCCTCCTGCAGAGGCTGCTGAGCAGCCGAGTGGTGAGTGCTGGAGCAGCCTCTGCTTCCTCCTGCCCCCAGCAGAAGGGAATGTCTGGGATAACACTTTGCAAATCTGCCTGGAAAAACACGGCATTATTCATAGTGTATGATTAGTCTTGCACGCTTTCCTTGTTATAAATATGTAACACATGCTCCAGTGCAGAATGTGCTAATGTATTCCAACATGATCTTTATTGCTGATATTTAAAAACCTGTTCCTGAATATGCACAGTTTAAATTTCGCATGAATGTACATCTCCCATTTTTTCCTGGTTTGAAGCATAAAGTCTCTCAGGCAAAATATAGGTTTTATGTCAATCCATTTTTACCCCTTTCCTCAGCTCGTTTGTCTATAGTTAAATATTTTCTTCATCTTCCACAGGAAAATATGAATTATTCTAAAGCACCAAGTGCTGCAGTGTGTGTGCATCTGTGTTTGTTGGGAAGTCAAAATACAAACAGTGGAGAAGATATCCTCATTTGTTTTCCATTCCAGTTTTTAAGTGATATGTTAGGAAGCAATCATAATAAAGAGGAGCTGAAGGAGCCAAAGAAATTATTTCTCAGTGAGACAGCAGCCTGCTGTTATCTCTAATCTAAGAGGCACTGGATAGAGGTCATCTTCTGATCAATGAAGTGAATTTCACTTTATGATGCTGCGAACAGACAGAGAATGGTACCATCAAGTGCTTTCTGAGAGAAAACAGAAGCAGCCAGAGAGCGAGGGGAGAACCATAACAAAAATAAACACATTTATTGCTATACAGAGCGTGATTTACAAGGGCCCTGCAGTGCAGGAAGAGGATGTTGCCCTCCTTTAGCCCCCTGGATATTCAGAGTATTGCCAAGATCTGAAATCACTTTACCTGCTCAGGACAGTCCTCTGGACAAACGGGGTTAACAGTGTGCTCTGCTCATCCAAAGATTATCCCTTCTAAAGGAAAAGCAATTTAGGTTCCAAACTGAACACTTAAGCATGGGATACAATGTGACTTTCAGGAATTCTGAACAAGGAATGCTGACAGCTTTTGTGTTCCACAGTCTCCACAAACTCCAGGGCCTGGCTCTGTGCTTTGCATATATTTTGCTTTTCAAGAGGAATTTGTCTCAATCAGGTCTTACAGCACTGTCTGATATGATTTTGGATCTCTAAATAATATGGATTTCAAGGCCCAATCAAAATGTTTGCTACTGAAGTTTTATAGTTTGGAGTATTTAGCACGGACGCATCCTGGTAATTGAGCAAAAACTGGATGTGTGATGCAGCCTGTGCCACAGGAAAGCCTTAAAACAGTGCCTCCTGCTTATTTTTTTTTCCAGACCTTGCAAAATCAATGGAAAGGTAATGAGAGCCCTTGCTGTCAACATGGATTAATCTGGAATTCCCTGGCATCTTCAGATCCTTGTGTATCAAAACACAAGTTTATATCAAAAGTTTGAACAGCGGCTCAAAGTGCTCAGGAGTTCAAAAAAATGATAAGAGCCAGCGAACTAAAACGCCTGCAAATTCTCTGGTTTGCAAACTTCAAAAAGTGTGATTGTTCTGGGAGGCTTTGATCCCAATATTACTTTTTTATTGCCTTTGAAGTCAAAAGCAAAGGGCCACTGCGGCGGGATCCGGAGGTGCCGAGTGTTAATTCCCTACAGCCCCGTTTAAGGTACATCATATCAGCTATTGACCACTGGATGCTAAGGAATGGAACCATAACAGAGAGGGGGTTCTCATTAAAGGAGGTGTCACACTCAGCAGTGTCGGTGCAGTTTGGGTTTCCCCAACAAAAAGGGCACCCATGCTCAGGACCTCAGGAAGGTTTTTTCTGGAACAACCCACATTTTTAATAATCAGCTGTTCCAGCAGTTGGAATTCTGTCAAAATTATCCACCAAACAGCAGCATGGGTTATTTTTGAGGCTGGTGAGGGAGCCCTCCAAGGGGGAGGTTGGTGAGGGGCCGGACTCTCTGGCTGCTCCTGAGACGGGAACTTAACTCTGTAAATTGGCACCAGTGTCTGCCTTGAATGGCAGAACTGGAAAGGAAAAATGGAAAGGGCTGCATTTATATGGCTTGTAAAATATTCATTTATGTGCTGTGCTCGAGGAGAATCGATCTCTGGAGAGCAGGAGGTTTCTTCATCTCAGTCACATTGCATTAGAGGGAAGAGCTGAGTGGGGTGAGATGTCGTGGAGAGGGTGATGGGGCCAAGCAGGGCAGCACGTGCTGGCCCTGAGCTCTGGATGGGGCAGGGGGACAGCAGGGCGACAGGACAGGGACGTGAGCTCATCCCTGTGCCTCTGGATTTGGATTCCACTCAGTGGCAAATTGAAATGTCTCTGTAGATTGGGTCTGCAGTGACTTAGGTTTTTTTGCCAAATTATAGCAAGGTTAAAGATGGTGGCAATGGGTTATTCCTTTTATGTACACGTACACGCTGGGATTCCTGGGGTGTCCTGTGCAGGGCCAGGAGTTGGATTTTCATGCTCCTTGTGGGTCCCTTCCAATTCAGAAAATTAAATGAATCTATGATAGTGAAAATGGATCTATTTTCAGATAGGGCACAGCAGGTTTTATGTTTCGCCCCTCCACAGTTCCCTGCTGCTTGCACACCCTGGATATGCTGCCATACTCTGTGGTTTTGTGATGGCATCTATGCAGCTGGATTGACTTTCCCATTGTGGCCTCTTGAAATCACTTCTTGAGTAGTTTCCTCATCAGTTGAGGAAATTTCTATCCATTGGATTCTCTAAACCTGCCAGGGCCCCAGGCAGGGCTGTGCAGAGAATGGGAGATGAGATGTGGGCAGGCACAGCTGGGTTTTCCGGTGACCAGTGACACCAATCCAGTGGTTTTCCCAGTTAAAATACCCTTTCAAGACTTTAAGTGAGGCATTCTATTGTGAGCGAGGTTCTTTCAGAATTTTTCTGATGTTAAGGAATCATAAAGAGTTTTAACAACAGACTTTTACATAGTTAAACTGAGAAATAGCTGCTGTAATGTTTTCAGCTACTCCTGACAATAATGTCTTTACCTTGGGAGCAAAGTATTCACGATGATGTCAATAAAGGCAGTGGTTTTGACAGCAGTTTTATACATCAGCATAGATCTGGAGTTCTGAATATTACCTGTGTTATCAACTGGCTAACGCTTTCCACGAGAGAGATGTCTCTTTAGAAAGCTGTTCCTTTTATGAGTGTCATCAACTCCTGTCAGCTTGACACCGCTGGCTTTGACTGGGTTTGAAGTTTTTGTTGTTGTTTAAATTTGTGATAACGTAAGTGAGCGTTTTTTGAGGAATGGATGTTGAAAAACATGTTCTGTTCACATATAAACGGCTTCATTCAGCTGCTTTTTCGTGAAAGCTCTGAGATCTGTGGAGGAAAAGACTTAAGTAATAGAGTGATTTGCCACGCTTTTGATGCTAAAGCAGCACAGGTGTAGCTCTTGCAGAGGCAGTGACTTACTGCAGCTCTAAATATCTCTCAGTTTAAAAGCTCTGGGGTTTAAAGCTTTGTGCAGAATCTCCATTGGATTTTGGATGACCCAAGGGCAGACAGGCACTGGGAGCACATGGAATGTACAAGTGCATAATCTTACCCCAACAAGGAATGCTTTATTAGCAAGTATCAGGAATATTTATTGTTCCATGTTAAGAAAAAAGAAAACCAAACCAATTTTTGTATTTCTAACAATGCAAATCAGTGTGGATTCATAATTTATGGATGCAGAACAAGCATGGGCTTGCTGACAAACTTCAATTTTTCACTGCTGGTGGAAGGAACACCAACAAAAAGAGATGGAACATCTGGCACAGCTCAGCACCAGCTTGTGTCTGTGACTGCTGGTCAAGGCCACACTCCTGAAGAAGACCAAGGAAGGAATCATCAGCCATGATTCCAACAGGTGACACTAAATCTTCCCAAAATGATCATGGTGCGAGCTTGTAGGGGCCTGGTATCAACATAGAATTCCAGAAGGGATTGTTGGAAGGGACCTTAAATTTCATCCCTTTTCAACCACTTGCCATGAGCAGGGACACCTTCCACTGTCCCAGGCTGCTCCAAGCCCCGTCCAACCTGGCCTTGGACACTGCCAGGGATCCAGGGGCAGCCACAGCTTCTCTGGGCACCCTGTGCCAGGGCCTCCCCACCCTCACAGGGAAGGAGTTCTTCCTAATATTTAATATATTGTACCAACACACCAAAGTTGAACATAGGTGGAGAGCAGAGAGCAGCTGCTTTCATTATGGGAGGTCTCTTTCTGAATATTTACATCTGAGATATAAATCACCCCTAACACATCACTCAGTGTAATAGGTTCCTGTAATTAAATGAGAGCTTTATTGAATAAATTACACACTGTTAATTATATGTGTAATACTCTCTGGCAATTCCTTTGACTTTATTGCAGATAAAACAATGACCTTGTCTATTTTCATAGTGCTTGATAATTTAAGAAGATTGAAGAAGTGTTAATTGTGAGTTGGCCAAGAAGTCTTTAAAATGCCTTAATACCTTTAATAGTATTAACTCAATATTGAGATAAGATTATTCCTTGTGCTTTCTGTGCACTCACAGTGCCAGGCATTGCTCCTCTTGCCTCTGGAACTCACCTCTGTGAGCAGGGAAGCTTGGGGAGGGTAACAAAAGCCAGGAAAATGTTGATTTAGTCTATAATATCCACAAATCGATTTTTCCTGATGGAGTGGAGAGTCAGGAATTATCTGCATCAAATCAGCAAGGATCTTTATGCAAATGAATGCAGAATTAGAATAGCAGAGTGCAACTTGATGACATTGGCCTTATTTTTTGTATATTAGTCAATAGTTGCTAAGTTTACAATTTTCCCTTTCCTTTGGCATCTTTATTTATAATTAAGTTATTTATACATGCACACAAGTACAAACTCACCCATTGGGCACTGAAATGAAATCCCAGCAAGGCTTTCTTTTTATTTACTGCTTCCTCCAATAAATGCACATCTTTCAAATCTCTGCAGAGCTGCATCGATTCCTCAAGTATCATCTCCCAGTTTATTGAGTACAAGTGGTGACTGATTGTCCCCTGACACTTCAGCAAGAACTTAAATACACAAAAAACAAGTTTTAAACAGGCTAGGACTTTATTAAGATACCACCACATCTGGGAAATGATTTGGGGTGGTTGGGAATTTCTTGATAATTTTTTTTTGTCCCCCCCCACTGGAGAAAAACTGCTGATTTGTCCAAATCCAAGCTGTTTGCTAAGCAGAATTTGATTCAACAGATCCAATTAAGAAGAAAAAGCAGCCAGCACAGTAGCAGGTTGACACTGTTAACTGGAGATTGTGCTTTTCCTTGTGATGGCAATTTTNTTGTCCCCCCCCCACTGGAGAAAAACTGCTGATTTGTCCAAATCCAAGCTGTTTGTAAGCAGAATTTGATTCAACAGATCCAATTAAGAAGAAAAAGCAGCCAGCACAGTAGCAGGTTGACACTGTTAACTGGAGATTGTGCTTTTCCTTGTGATGGCAATTTTTCAAAATTTTAATGAACTTCCACTTGAAAAAAAGAAGGAAGTTGAAACCAATTAATTTGAGTGACCTGAGAAAAAAAAAAAGAGGGGAAGTGTTGGTGGGTGGCGATGTGAGATCACAGCTTTACACCCTGTCTCGTACAGAACTTCCCTGCAAACTGCTGAAAACCTGGGGGAAAACCAAGCTCAATCTGCACTCAGTGGGGAACTTCCTTGCTGCTGTACTGCTGATATCCCCCAAACTTAGAGAAAACTTGGGAATTGAAATGGAAAATCAGCATTGAGAGCNCAAAATTTTAATGAACTTCCACTTGAAAAAAAGAAGGAAGTTGAAACCAATTAATTTGAGTGACCTGAGAAAAAAAAAAAAGAGGGGAAGTGTTGGTGGGTGGCGATGTGAGATCACAGCTTTACACCCTGTCTCGTACAGAACTTCCCTGCAAACTGCTGAAAACCTGGGGGAAAACCAAGCTCAATCTGCACTCGGTGGGGAACTTCCTTGCTGCTGCACTGCTGATATCCCCCAAACTTAGAGAAAACTTGGGAATTGAAATGGAAAATCAGCATTGAGAGCCTGTTCTTTATATTTTTGGTGTCTTCTGCTTTCCTGAGAGCAGCTTGTTTCCATGACCAGAGTAGAGCTTGGGGTCCTGCTTGTCTCTCATCTCTTCTTAGCAAATTCCAGCCCATCCCTGGTCTTGTATAGATTTTCTGAGATCTTCCTGAGATTCTCCTTTTGAGGAGAATCATTCTGAGAAATGAGAAAACATAGGGATAATGAGCCATCCAGAAATGGGGGGAAAAACTGTGAGGAAACTGAAATTTTCCTTGGTCAAGACCCTTTTGATACCCTGAGAATCTTCATCTCAGATCTCACCATGAAGAACTGTTCTAACCCTCCAGACATGCACTGAAATGACCCCACGCCAGTTTAGGCCAGTGATATCTTTAGAATAATCTTTCACAGGCTTGTCCTGGATCCTTTTAAAGATACACCAAAAAACCAATTATGATCATTAAACCTGTGTAATATTAAAGCACCAATCCTACTGAACACCTACTGAACACCAAATTCTTGAGCTAAACAACATTGATCCATTTCTAATCATGACTTTGCTGGAAATGGGGCATTACTACAACATCAGGGTCCTGACAAGTGAGTTTGAAATCACTCTGCTTCAGAGAAAACACTTGAATTTAAAGTTTGAAACGATCTTCCATTTAAAATAACATTTTAAAAAATTAATTTGCACCTGTGCTCAATAGGGCACGAGAAGGACAGCAAAACCCTTTTCACCAGGGTTTGAAAACTACAGCAAATAACTTCTTCAGTCAGAGAAAAATAACCTAATAGCAGCTTTCTCTGGGAACTCAGAGGATTTCTCTGTTCAATGGAGCAGGAAAATACATGCGCTTTGTATGAATATAGAAATGAAGAAATAATTTATCAGGCAAAAACATAGGTATTTCTTCAAGAATTTCCATTGCTTCGGAAATATTTTTTTCTTTTTTGACACAGTTTCCTGGTCTGTTGTCTGATGGATTGATCTAAGATGGGAGAGGAAATATTTTCCTTCCTTTGATGATAAAGAAAAGGGAAGAAAGAAAAACTAAGCATTAAGATGCCAACATGTGTTCCATCTACTTCAGTTCTGCCTGAGAGAATTGTTCAGCAGTTTCCCCCTTTGCAGAAATTATTGCTTTACCTTCTCTGCCTCTTTGCACAAGTTTTCCTATTTCTTCCTTACTTTCCTATTTTTTCCTTTGTATTTTACCATTTACAAGAGAGTAAAGCACCTGCTCTCTCAGGTTACCCAGAAATATCCCACCTGGGCAGGTGAATGAGAACAAAAGTTTTGCTTTGCTATTGAGACTCCAATCCTCAAAAATTTTAATTTCATTAGTGCACTTACCAGTCCACTTTGAGAGGAATATTGATCAGTTCTCTATCACCAGTATTATTCTTATTTCTCTGAGACCTTTTAATAGGAAAACAGTGCCTTTCTCTAAATGCAGAGCTTTATTTATTTGAATCTCCTTCTCCAATTACTTAAATTACTATAAAGAGATCAGCTGGAGACAGAGTGGAGGAGAAGGGGTATTTTTCCTTGATTGAGTTTCTACCTGTACATCTCCCAAAGAAAATAAATCCAGCCTGGAATTGGATTAAGGGGGTTCACACCATGTTTTGTATTGGTTCATTTAATAGGTGTAAGATTCACCTAATTTAGTTAATTCCATACAAGGTATGTTGGTTTGAAACTTGTTTATGTACTCAACCAGAAATGGATCTCTGTTATGGGAGTTGTGGTTTTTTGAAACATGATGAGTTTTTTAAATTGTGAGCAATAATGTCCATGTTTTTTAAGCAAAATCTTCTTTAGCCACACGTTTGGGGCATTTTTTTGAGAAGAAAAGGTTTCGGATGACTTGACAGACACCTGTCAATGGAGACATCCCAAATCACTTAAACTATTTAATATTTTTGTCTAATTTTACAGCTGGGCTCTTCAGGCATCTACAGAAATCAAGTTACCAGCTCTGCTGAACTTCAGTTTGAGGAGGTTCTCTAAATCCTACAGGAACCTCACATTGCCAGTAGGATTAGGAAAATAATAAGATTTCATTCATTTTAGGATTAAGAAGCAAGCATGAGAAACGTGTTTACTCTGATAGTCTCACTGTGATCAAGCATGATTTTCTTGTTGCAGTTCTGACAGTTATCAAATGGAAGAAAGAAAAACTAAACACAATTAGATAAAAAAATTAAAGCCCTGAGCGTAACAAAGTGTAATGTGGAATAACATCGAGAAAACCAGGATGGGGTTTGCTCCAGTGGAATTCCTCAGGTAACTGAAAATCATCTCTTTTCCTCCCTGTTTTTATTCTAAGATCTCAGTTTCTGGGTGGGACTCTCATGTTGTACAACACACCAAGAAATCTCAGCGAGCCACCAGCTCCACCAGTGCTCCCCCAGTTCAAATGCACATCCACTCCCCACTTAAATATTTAATTCAGCGATTTGACAGCACAGGCAGCAAGGCCTGGTACATTTTATTTGCTATCAGGAACAGAACAGTGACAAATCCCAGCAATGCCTCAAAGGAAGGTCAGCACTGCAAACAAATGGCACCAGGGCCTTCAGCTGGGGCATTGCTCTCCGAAGCAGGAGTCATGGGAGGGTACCAAATTTCAGGATCTGAAGTTATTTAGCCTCGGTTTGAGTCAGTGACAGACAGTGGCACTGAACTCCTGAGCCTGCAGCTTGATTGCAGCCCATAAATAGTGCATGTGTGCCATATCAAATCCACCACCTAATTCCATGGGGACTGACAATGCAGCAGGAATGGGAAATACAGGAAACTCAGGACTTCTCTTTTTTCCCTTTTCTTTCTTTCTGAGGGAAGGGAGAGGACGGCGCTGAAATAAAACCTTCTCATTTTGTGCAAATTTCTCAGCTCTGCTGGAAGTTTCAAAGCCCACTTCTCTGATCCACGATTTCATGGGTTCTGCTTAGAAGATAGCATCCTCCACACGGGATTATTTTCCTGGATAAGGCAGGAAAGATCTATTTTTAAGCTCTCGCTGTGAATCAAGCTGAAGAAGGACTCGAAACCATCAAGCGCAGGTGCAGGCTGTACTCACAGCTGACACCACCATCAGGTTGGCAATGTTGCAAGGATAATCACAGCCAGGTAACTTTTGGGTCATTTTTTTTACCAATATTGATTGGCTGACTCTGCAGAAATGCTGCAAATGTGGCAGGAGAAAGCCTTGCTAATGCTCATGGACTGCAGGGTGCTGGGGTCAGGGAGCACCACGAGCCAAGGGTGCCCAGTGCACACTTTAATGAAGTCTGACATCGAAATTCAGCGTGACCTTGTGTTGTACAAGAGCGGGAATATCGTGAGCTACATCAATAAAACCTGAATGAGGTCTTTTTTCAGCTGAAAGGAGTCTCTGACACCTGAGCTACTATAAATATTCATTGGGAAAACAGAACAAATGGTATTGAGGGTTATTTTTGGTAGGACTGGGGCTGCATTTGGGTTTATGCCACAAAAAACAAAACAATTGGGGATTTTATTTGTGAAAATATAATATTAGAAGGAGTAGTTTAAATTGGAGTTTCAAATGGGGGTATAGGAGTCTTTCCTCATGCATTCTTAGGAAGAGTTCCCCAATCAAAACCCTTTCTTTAGAAGAGTTCTCTGATCAGGGGAGAGCAGTTCTTGTTGCTTCAAACTAACATCTGCATAGCCAAAATATGATAACACAGCTTTTGAATGTGCTTGTATTTGGCTTTTGTTAGTTAGTATCTTACTTTGTTTTTCTCTAGATTGTAAAGATTAGGACCAAAGTTTATCAACTTCAGTTTCACCCCATCTCAGTTGAGGGAGACTTCTCCAAGGTGAGCAGAGGGATGGAGCAGCTCTGCTGGGAGGAAAGGCTGAGAGAGCTGGGGGTGTTCACCTGGAGAGGAGCAGCTTTGGGGTGATCTTAGTGTGGCCTTTCAGGGCCTGAAGGGGCTACAAGAAAGATAGAGAGATACAATTGACAAGGGTATGGAGGGACAGGACACAGGGAATGGCTACAAACTGACTGAGTAGATTTAGATGGGATATTAGGAAGGAATTCCTCCCTGTGAGGGTGGGGAGGCCCTGGCTCAGGGTGCCCAGAGAATCTGTGGCTGCCCCTGGATCCCTGGCAGTGTCCAAGGCCAGGCTGGACAGGGCTTGGAGCCACCTGGGATAATGGAAGGTGTCCCTGCCATGGCAGGGGTGGAACAGGATGGGCTTTAAGCTCCCCTCTCACCCAGGCTATTCTACACTTCTCTCAGTTATACATTTAAATACATCCACATATCTGGATAATTCTATCTAGCTAATTACAGCACTCAGCTGTCCTGCCCAGAGCTCAGCACACAAACCCTGCCTCAAACCTTCTCCTGCACCATGGCAGCCCAGCTGTTTGGGGACGTGGCAGCGGCACATCCTGATCCCAGCAGCGGAGCCACGCCAGCCAAATGCAGGCCAAGCTCTGCTCTCCTGCTTATTAAACACCATTCATCACGGCACACTCAATGTGCCACAGCTGCGTGTGGAAATGTTGGCGTTTGTGTAGCAAAGATATCTCCTTAAACTGCTCTTCCAACGTCATTTTTAGCCTTTATCTATTGCTCAAACTTAAGATGCAGGTGGTGTTGTTTTAGGGCCTTTTCAATGTGTTCTGGCCATACTGAAAACAAGAGTTTAAAAATATCTGTTTATTTTAAAAGCAATATGTACCTGTGCTTCCAGAGCTCAGTAACAGGCACAGTCTGCCTTTACCTTTGATATTGCTGCTTTGCCATCTTACAGCTGCAATTTCCATGCAGGCAGACTTCGATGGGAGCTTTGTGCATCTGGATATTGTTGAATATTGTGAATATTGTTGGCAGAAGCAGTTGCCTTTCATTAAAAAAGGCAGGAATACCTGCATTTGTAATGCACTTAATTATGTATAAATACATAAATAAATTCACATAGTGTATTATAAATACGTATATTTATGTATAAATCGATACATAAATCAATAAATACATAAATTCATAAGTTATCAGGATTTTGCTTTTGTGATTGTATTTTTCCCAATTCTTCACTCAGGGGCATTTCTGGCCCATCATGTGCTGATTTGTTTTTCCACAAGGCCATGGAGTGTTTTTATGTTGCTCAGCTGCCTGGGTTGGTGCTGGGAGGGCACAGAAAGGTTGGAATGGGTAGATGTGGGAGGAATTATGTCATATTTTGTATTCAGGCAACCCACAGTAGGAATTGTGACATCACTGCTAATGTGTTTTTAAGTCATTGTAGAAAGATGAAAAATCCCAGGTAAAATTAATGTGATTTCTAGTTTTTTCCCAAGCATATGAAATTGTAAAGAGAACAGATTTTGCCTAAGTTTGCTGGAATTGTAGGTTGGTATTTTATTAATACACCCCTCTAACCCTGATGTGGCAGAGTGGTAAATCCACAGCAGAGGATGATGGGTGGTTTGAGGAGAAGCTGGGCTGCCCCTCTTGCAGGCATCTTCATGTTTGGGGAGGTCTAGATAAGATCTCAGGAAAAATTCCCTCATGGAAAAAGCTGTCAAGCATGGGAACAGACCACCCAGGGCAGTGGTGGAGTCCCCATCCCTGGAAGTGTTCCAAAACCGTGTGGATGTGGCGCTTGAGGACAAGGTTTAGGGTTGATGGCTGGACTTGATGAGCTTAGAGGTCTTTTCCAGCTTAATGATTCTCTGATTCTATTCAAGGCTAAAGGATTAAGAATTTAAAGGACTCCAATCCTTGATGATGTTCTTATGTGCCTGTAGAATAGGCCCTAATTTACTGATCAGACATGATGAAGAACAGACTCTCAGAGAGAGACAAAGAGGGAATTTGGCCCTGAAAATGGATGCAGAATAGAAGGAAAATTAGCAAAGATACAGGAGATGCGATCTAAGTTCAAATAAAATATCCCTGCATGTCTCAGGGCTGGTGCTCCTCCTATTTGACAGGCTGTGCTGATCCCATGGAGTCCTCACCACAAAAAGTTGCCCAGTGATGCTTCTAGAAGGTGAGTAAATGTATGTCAGGAGGAAAAATAACACTCCCATGCAAGGATGATTTAAGATTATTCTTCCCCACTTCTGTGTGAGATTGGATCTGTTGTAACCTTCCTAAACCTTTGTTACCTTTGTAATTTAAACTGACAGGTTAAATGCTAATGCAATTGATAGGGGTGAACAAGTGGTCAAGGAACAACCTGATCTGACTGTATAATGCATCAGAGAATTGCAAAAATATGCAGGTCAGATATAATTTTGACAGAAAATGGCTCGCTGCAAGGGTTTATGTTTCCCTGGATGGTCTTAAAAAGAGTTGGACTATGGTAAGTACCACAGTGCTTGGAAAAAATACCAAGTTAAACTTAATGGAAAAAACCCAAGTTCTCAATATCCTCAGATTTCATTATCAATTTTTATTGGAGCTGGGATAATAAGATTAGAGAATTAAGAAAAAAGTTATACCCATTTTCTTCAGCTCAGCAGCCCTAATGTGCAGAAAGGAAGTGACACTCATTTCTCACCATAAATACAGCAAAAACTGCCTGGAAAAGAAGTGGTCTCTGACCATGTACGGGTCCTTCCTGAAGAAATTCTGTTCCTTCAGCAGGCACTGGGGCATGGCAATAACCCTTAAGAGTGGATAAAAAGGTGGTTTCTCATCAATTAATCCTGGAGTAGATGGTTTCCCATTTGGCATAACTCGACTGTGGAGTGGGACCAGGATGAGAATCCCAGAGCAGCTGCCCACAGGAGGAACCTCCCTGTTCCAGGGTTAAATGTGTAACTGAAGGGACACAGAGGGAAAAGTCCAAGGCAGTTCAACCCAGACCTTCTAATCATCAGTTCAGGGACTTCCTGAAAAATAAGAGACACCTTTATATCCCTCTGCTGACTGGCTGAGATGATCTGAAGCAGAGGGAAAGGGAAAGTTGGGCAACATTCATCATGTCCACCAATACTCTGTGAATGCCACCTTTATTTCCTCATATTAACATATGTGCTTTAAAAAGCTCTTGTTTAGAATACAGGTTATTTTCCATTTTGGGGCATGGTCACAAACCATTCACTCCAGTCTGAGGATTCCCAGGGCTATTGGAAGTATCACTTTTTCCCTGGACACTTTCTGAGCAGGAACAGAGTTAGTGACTCCAAAACTTTTCAGCACTGACATGATGCCAGTGGATTTTGGTACCATATTCCTTAAGAGCCTGTCACAGTTTTTGCCTTTTAACTCTGAAAACCCAGAAATCCCTCAGACTTTTTCCACTTCCAAGCACTCCCCACTCCCCACTGGACCACTTCTGGTCCAACAGGTGCTAAATGGACCAGAACAAAGACAGCAAATAAAGATATAACCCCTCCTTTCAATTTTTTTTTCTATTTTCCTGATTTGTTTACTACTTCAGTGGTTTTTTTTCTTCAGAGGAAATTTCAGGGTTGAATTTGTCCTGCCTGCACAAGTGCTCACTGTATTCTTCATCTATGTCAGTGTTTAGAAAGGAAAATTGAAATGTAAATTGACTCAGTGCTTTTAAAACCTTAAAAAATAATAATTCAGTGCCTACTCTGTGAAATGGAACTCTCCTGGCTGCTTTAACCTGCCGAGCAGGTTAGCATAACATGAAATCAATTATTGTACTCGCCATATAAAAGCTGTCAGGTTTAATACTTAACTGCAGTATCTCCCCTGAATGTTTGATTTCCAATCATCATCCCCGTGAAGCTCCAGAAATACAGGGACATAAGGAAGAGTCCGGGCTAAGAAATTTATTGGGCTACCCTGAGTTATAAAAGTGAAATCGGGAAAGAATAATACACCCTGCAAACACGGCTCCCTTTTTAATCAAACACTTCCCAGCCCCATAAAACAAAGCAGAGAACAAACTGCAGAACAAATATTGAATTTCTATTCTGGATTGTAATAATTGTGACACCATTTCACTTATTTTTCAGCTTGTCTGGAAGCAGCTTTTGCTGTAATATTATTCTCATTCTTTTCTGTCCTTTTCCTTTTATTTCTTCTTGGGTTGTTTTGGGGTTTGGTTTTGGGGTTTTTTTTGTTTGTTTTGGCTTTACTTTTTGGGGATTTTTGGGTTTTGAGGGGGCTTTTTGGGTTGTTTGTTGTTGGGTTTTTGGGGGTGGTGAGTCTTTTTCTACAGAGAGAGAATCAAATAGAAAAATGCTTTGACTTTCACAGCTCTTCTATTGCTAAACTTTATTCTACACTTACAACACACAATGCAAATAATTATTGATCTGTTTTCTGATCTGGGCTTTATTGTGTGACCTTGCTGTGGCTAAAATTGCAATCTTAGATGTTCCGCCCGCAGTGGTGACCACAGGCAGCAAGCTGCTCACTTGAGAGTCCTAAAAATGATGAATTAAGGATTGTGAAGCACTGGTGTTATGACAAGGGTGGGAATTGTTTGTAACAGAGCTGGGACAAATGCCTGGAGTGGTGGGAAAGGAGTGATAATTGTGACTCTGACTCCTTTCTCCTGTACTTCTGTGGGGAAAGGGAAGGTTTGGACTTCTGGGAAGGCTGAGAATGCAGGAATGGGAGTGGCAGGACAAAGGGGAATGGCTCCACACTGCCAGAGGGCAGGGTAAGATGGGATTTTGGGAAGAAATCCTTCCCTGTGAGGGTGGGGAGGCCCTGGCACAGGGTGCCCAGAGAAGCTGTGGCTGCCCCTGGATCCCTGGCAGTGCCCAAGCCCAGGTTGGATGGGGCTTGGAGCAGCCTGGGACAGTGGAAGGTGTCCCTGCCATGGCAGGGGTGGCACTGGATGGGCTTTAAGGTCCCTTCCAGCCCAAACCAGTCTTGAATTGTTTCACTCTGAGCAAAGTCACCTTGGAGCCTGAACCCCCAGCCAAGCCCAAAAGCCAGGGCAGGTTTCTGTGAGCTGCTCCTTTGCACTTGTCTGTCTAAAGTATTCCAAAAGCAAACCCCAAACCATCTGTAGGGTCTGGTTTGGAGCTCTCTCACCTGACAGCTTTGGTGGATTGCTTCTAGCAGCAGAAACATTGCCTGCCCATGGTCCATAACAGCTTGGAACAAAGAGCTATAAAAGCAGGGAGCAGGAGACAGATTTATCTCGGTGTATTTCAAGAAATGATGATCCTGAATTGATTCCTTCTCTGAAATACAAACTCCATGTTTAGCTTTTTTGAAATGGGAAAAAAAAAAAAGGAAAAACATAAAATAAACCAGGATTTATCCTCAAGATCAACTCTCATTCTCTTTCAGAAATTACATTCTAGACAATAAGTGATCATTATGTGCCAACAGAGCTGAGAATCTGATTTTAACTTTCAGGTAACATATTAGGGCCATAACCAAATCTGAGCACTATTATCATAGCCAAATGACTGTAATGCTTCAAGGCTGTAATAGTCATCACCTTTTTATCATTCAGATTACCAGCCAAGCCTGAAACAATGAATTTCTTTAACATTATTCTCCCATAACCTTTAACTGTATGCATTATTTCAAACATCTGAAATAATCCTTTATATGACACAGTAGAATAATACGTTTGCCACTCACTGCACACTCGAATCTGTTAAGCCCAGAGCAGGGCAAAAACTCCAGTCTGCTCTGTCTGCCATGGAAATACATCTATTTCAATTGTGCTGGAATGATGTTTAAGTGATAAATAATTTGAAGGAACACTGATAGGAAACGTAAGGTTCATAAAAGTCCAGGAATGCTGCTGCAGTTTTATCACCATTATAAAAGTGTCCTGCTTGCCTTGTTTTGGGAGGGCTTCACTTGGCCAGCTCTCACATATTTCACAGGGAATGTACAGCGTAAATATTCCATGGGTTCATTCCAGAGCTGTGTTTGTGATAAACCTTCCCAGAGTCCTTTCAGGAAATGTTTATTCCTGTTCTATCAAGTGGGTGCTAATGCCCCACACCAGCTCCCTCCATGGGCCAGCCTGATAAATAATCCAGTGTATGCTCTGGTGATTCTGTGCATAAACACTCCTAGATCTGAGTTACTGCAGCTCCAGGCCATGGATGCATCGGATTTATAAACACAACATTGTGTTTCTTACCTGTGCTGAGGTGTATTATGATGGCAGAACTGGCATTTATCTGGACTCTTGATATAAAGGTTTCCAGCCACACAAGCAATGCATGAAAATCAAAAGCAACTGCTTCAAATATTGCCAGGGAGAGGGGTCTTGAAAAACATCCCAGGGAGCCTCGAGGCAGGAAGTTTCCTACTGAGTACAGAACACTTTGGATCAGGCCCTCGAGAGCACAACCTTCTAAAATAACAAGTTTGAAGAATTAAATTGTGTCTTCTTCGATATCCTCATGAAAACCGGATGCCTCAGAAAGGTCTCAGCAATACAGAGCAGCAGCTTTTTGATAAAATTTAATTATTTCCAAGAACTTGAAAATGTAGGCTTAGAAAAATCTGAACTTATTGAAATATTTCTAAAGTGCATTAAGGAAAAGGGATTCAGATACAAAGGGTTCAAGCTCTGGATAAGGGACAATTATTCTTGTGCTGAACAAGCAAAAAGGTGTTGGACTTCAGGTCCAATTTTTGTGTGATTTCTTGAGTGACCTTTCACAAGCCACACACGGTGTGCCCAAGGAAACCACAAAGTGATTTCCACTGGCTTCAGTGGAGGAGAGAATAAGCTCCTAATTTCTCTTTGAATCAGTTTTCTCATTAGTAAATTACCGACCTCAGAGCTTAATGCTTCCAGTGCTCTTCGGTATCCTTGAAAGGGAAGTGATATTGGAATGCTAACTGTCCTTACTGGCAGCACTCAGGGAGCAGAAAATCCAGATTAATAGGGGCACTTTGGGGGCCATGACCAGCACATGGACCCGTGTTCCCTCCACCCCAGAAGAACAAGGCAAGAGTCAAAAAGATTAAACATTACAGCTCAAGGGAACGCTGCTTTCTCAGCAGGTACCTGGAATTTCCTGCACGTTTTGCTGTATTTTAGGACATTTGCTGTCATCTCAGCACTCTGCTAAAGCACCTATTTCATTCCCAGAGTTAATCAGCGAGTTCACTTCACCTGGATTGGAAATTTCTGCAGCTGAATGTTCCCCTCATTCCAGTCCTTGTTCAGCACTCAAGGGCTGACAATGTTCACGCAGAACTACGAACTCCGAGCTCAAGGAGAGGTAAAAGTTGCTCGTGCTGGCAGTGTTCACCCTCACACAGCAGCACCTGGCAGGACAAGGTGACCATTCCAGGGAGAAGAAACCAAAGACTGATGGCAAATTTGCTGGTAAGTATTGAAAAAAAAAAGGTCAGTCCTGAACATTGAAGAGGCCCAGCAGGAAATCATTAAATCTGAGTGATAACATGGGTTTATTTTAATTTGCTCGCCTGGATTGTCATTAACAATGAATGGGTTGTGGAAAATAAAATAAACTCCATAAAAATGTGGAGCTGTCTACATCTTACAGCAGGACTTAGAAAGTAACTGTATCAACCCAGCCAGACTTCTCAGGCCTTTCTCTTGGATTAGCTGCTATCTGTATTATTTGCATCACCAAAAGGGTAACTTTTATACAGTTTAAGTGCCAGGGGCTAGGCCCATTGGAGGATTTCAATCATTTTAACTGTGGCTTTCAATGCAAATATTTCAGTTAAAGCCCTCAAAGCCTCGGCTCAGATGTCACCAAGCCCTGGAGTCACTGGCTGCTCCATGGCCACGCAGATGAACCTGAGCCAGAGCAAGCATCCCCCAGCTGTGATGCCTGAAGGATCCAACCCAGTAGTCCATGGACTTCATGGGAGGGTGGAATTCCTTCCTCTGGATGTCCTCCATGGACCAGGTCACCATCAGGGACAGCTTCTTGGGGTTCTTTTGAACTTATTCAACTTCCATAAATTCAACTGCTACAAAGTCTTCATGAACTCATTGGAGTAGGGGCAATAAAAAAGATTTTATCCTTTCCCAAGGTGGCTGCTTGAACCCTGTGTCCCTGTGAGAGGCAGAAAAGTTGAGGCTGAAAAGACCTTCAAGATCCTCGAGTCCAAGCCAAGAGATTGTGCCTTTTCAGTAAATTAAAAAAGAAACATCCATCTCTGCTGCAGAGGCTCACCTGACACGCCTGCTGATTTATTTAACTAATTTTTCATCCCATAATTCTTCCAATCTGTGTTCAAATGATCTCATCCTGCATTTCTTTGCTGAAGGTTACCAGGCTGGCAGAGCCGCGTCCTTCCGCCTTCACTCCGATGACGGATCTCTCCCATGCTCTGTTTACCTGCCTTTCATCTACTCCAAGGCTAACAGAGGTTTTTTTGCTCTCATCCACCAGGAATTCAGGAATATCCTCCCTGCTATCCCACACCCGAGCAGGGGGAACCTCTGCATGGCAATAAATCCTTCCCCTTACATTATTTTAACTCCTGAGCTGGTGGTGCTGTCAGAACAGCTCTAATTGAGTAATTGGCCACGGGAATCATCTCAAATTGGTGCCAGTGGTCACCAGCACCGGCACAGCTTCGCTCTTTGTTGTCCCAACAATGGTGCTGGATTCATTCCCAGCCCCAGGGGCCAGCAGGCACTGTGAGGAGGGCAGAAACGTTCCCAAGTTATTTTAAAAGCCATCAATTTTCCGAAGTGTGCTGTGCTGAATTAAAGCTTGTCCAAACTCCTCACCCTGGTCATATTTCTCCCCCATCACGTTGGATACGTCAGCTGTTGTTTCACCACCTGTTAATCCGTCTGTGCTCGAGCTGTACATGGGATTTATGATGACTCCTGTACCTTACCTGTTGCCGTCATGTGACCAATGCAGCTATTTTTTTATCATTCTTGGTTTTTTATGTTACATCCACCTACTAGTCACAATTTTAAGACAGGGAAATATGGAAATTTTTATTTCCACAACAGTCATTGAGGTTTCCCTACCTTTTTTATCATGAGCTATTGAAGTTGTATTGACACAACAGCTCGAGTACATATTTTAATTTGCAATTTTCACCGCCCTCATTCACTGCTATCAAAAGTGAATTTTAACCACGAGTGACACATAAATGAACCTGATGATTTGTAATCATCAGCAGCTCAAGTTGTAAGGAATCTCCTGCTGGGGTTACACACCAATGCAGACAGGAGCAAAATTGCCTTGCTCATAACCTGTGATAGTTTTAATAATTTTATTTCTATTTCTTTCAGAATTCTGGGAAACATTAGCCAGATAATGATGCCTTTTGATTACCAAGCTTGTTCCCTCTTTCAGAAAACAGCTTTGGACTGCAAGAATCACCTCAAATGGGGTTTCTGTTGTGGGCTGGTTTAAGGTTTTTTTCTCCTGTTATCTTTGTGCCTGAGTATTCCGGTTTTTCAGTCCTACTGCTCTGCTCCAATATGCTCCCAATATTTTTTCTTTTACTGGCTCATTTACCCTATGCAATAAAGATGCTTGTCATGTCATAAGGTAAGTATTTTCCCTAGAAATTGCTGTAGAGGTTTGTATCAAACTGGACATTTCTATTGATTTTTGAATTGATATTTGCAGGTCTCTTTCTGCTTTTTTTTTAACAATTGACTTTTAGACCCCCGCATTTCTTGAAAGAAATATTGCTGTGAATTGCAGTGATCTTGACCTGCTCTTTTTCTCCTCTTATCCCTGGGAGCTCTGCGATTCTAATAGCTTTTCTTATGCTCCTTGCAATTAGCTCACAGAAAATTAGAAGAGAGAATGGTTAATGAAGAACTGCCACTCACTGTCAGTGAAGTGCTGCGAAGGAAAAGGCACTTTCAGAAGTCAGAGAAATGAGAAAATATTACAGGCACAATGAGCCATCCAGAGTTAGGGGGAAAAACTGTGAGGAAACTGAAATTTTCCTTGGTCAAGACCCTTTTGATACCCTGAGAATCTTCATCTCAGATCTCACCATGAAGAACTGTTCTAACCCTCCAGACATGCACTGAAATGACCCCACGCCAGTTTAGGCCAGTGATATCTTTAGAATAATCTTTCACAGGCTTGTCCTGGATCCTTTTAAAGATACACCAAAAAACCAATTATGATCATTAAAGCTGTGTAATATTAAAGCACCAATATTTACACTTTCCTCACCAAGTGCCTGCACTGAAGCTGTGGCGAGTGTGCTGAGAAGGCCAATTTATTCTGACTTTCACCTGCACAGAAATCCACAGTGTCCACCTCATTAGGATAATGATTTTCCTTGCAGGATTGTTGCCTTCATTTCTCCAGACTGAGAGCAGAAAATCCCAGAATGGTTTGGGTTGGAAGGGACCTCAAAGCTCATCCATTCCCATCCCTGCCATGAAGCTAAACCCTACAGCACCCAGTGAAACAGGGAGAACCTTTTATTCTGCTTTACTTCTGAATCAAAACCCAATCACATCAACTTTAAAGTGATTATTTTGAGAATAAGATCCCAGCCAGGATAAACCACTCCAGCAGGATATTTGCATTCCTTATTTCCCTAACCAAGCTGAGTCACAAACATCCCCAGATGTGGTTCAGAATGTTGTTTGTCTTCATCCAGGAGAAAGATCGATTCTGTTGTGGAAACACAGTGCACAGCATGGGATCACTCTAATCAATTTGAGCAGGCCTTGGTAAAACTAGCTGGTAGTCTGCAGTCCAGCAGCATCAAAGCTAATTAATACTTTAGTCAGCCTAATGAATCTATTAGTGGTTAATATTTGTGTATAAGCTCCTCATAACTCAATAATCCTATCCCATTTGCATTATTAATAGGACAGGTATGAGCTGATTGATCATAAAACCCATTAAGCCAGATTTGTGCTCTGTCTCCAGTTCCCTCCAAGGAAGAGCAGGAATCACTGAGGGCAGGATTGCAGGGAGCAGACTCTGTGAAGGCCTTTTCAGATTCCTGGTGAGTGGGACACAAGAATTGCAATGAAAGATGCATTTTAAACCAGACATGAACTGATCTAGAAGGTGATGGATGTCTAAACCCAAGGACTGAGTGCCCTGGTTTATGAAATGGCCAAATTCTTCCAGGTCAATCCCCTCTCCAAGGCAAGAGAAACAGGCAGGAAGGAAGGGGAGAAAGAGGGAGAGGAATAATCCACTCCACAGAAGAATTTCCCTTCATTTCCCTTCCTCTCTTTACCCCACTCCTCACATAAAAACCATGGAGTGGGAGCTTATTTATTGAAATGAAGCTGGAGGTTGGTTCAGGTGGGAGACAAGTGAATAAACCAAGTGCTTCTAATGCCTGCTAGAAAAGAACAATATTTTGCAATTTCCCTCCTACAGGCTTTGTGTTCTACAAAGAGAAATAAAAACGTGCTTCATCTTCTTCAGCAGCCTTGAAAGCTTTTGCTTATTCACAGCCCCTCACAAGAGAGGCCAGATAATCCTCAGGAAGGGGAAAGCAGCGCTCCGACGCTGCGGAGAGAGCGTGCAGGCAGATGAATTCCATTGGAACAACAATAAAAAAAAGAGATGAGGAAAAAGCAGCTCATTCCTTTGGAGACTCATCTTTTTAATGCACCATTTCCACAGGATCTTCTAATTGCTTCTTGTGGGATTGGAGTGTTTTCTCTTGCAGCCTCGCTCTGGAAATTTGTTACATTTCCTGGTACGATGTTCTCCTGCTTTTTTATTTTTAGGGTTGAAGAACTGTTTTCTTATCCTTTTTTTTTTTTCCCTTCCCTGAGNGTTCTACAAAGAGAAATAAAAACGTGCTTCATCTTCTTCAGCAGCCTTGAAAGCTTTTGCTTATTCACAGCCCCTCACAAGAGAGGCCAGATAATCCTCAGGAAGGGGAAAGCAGCGCTCCGACGCTGCGGAGAGAGCGTGCAGGCAGATGAATTCCATTGGAACAACAATAAAAAAAAGAGATGAGGAAAAAGCAGCTCATTCCTTTGGAGACTCATCTTTTTAATGCACCATTTCCACAGGATCTTCTAATTGCTTCTTGTGGGATTGGAGTGTTTTCTCTTGCAGCCTCGCTCTGGAAATTTGTTACATTTCCTGGTACGATGTTCTCCTGCTTTTTTATTTTTAGGGTTGAAGAACTGTTTTCTTATCCTTTTTTTTTTTCCCTTCCCTGAGATATTTTCCCCATCTCTCCCATTTCCATGTTCACGTTGTTATTATCAGTGAAATTTAAGCTTGTGTGGTGCTGTGAAGCTGAATCCTCTTTTATTGCCACAGTTTCTTATGTGGTGGGACAGCAGTGAGAGCTGCTGGTTAATCAGTTCTGAAGTCCTACATGTGGCAGGGAGATGTGCTATGAATTATCCAGTGGGCTGTACCTGCATGATTAACGAGAAGCCATTCTCCACTCTGCACTCCAGTGCTCCTCCAGTTGCAATTTCATTGTTAGAACCGTGTGTGAAGGGGATGAAAGAGGAAAGGAGACAGGGAAACCTCGAGGAAAGGAGTTTGTGGCTAAAAAAGGGGACAAGAGCAAGCTTCAATGCCACTACTCCCAGGGCTGGCCAGATGTTTGCTCATCTGTTCAGGCACAGCTCTTTATTTATATATTTATTTATATATTTATTTATTGTCAGCTGCCACATCACAAGTGGCAAAGTTAAAGCTTAATGAGTAATTAAGACAGTCTGCTATGAAACTGAGAAAAATGAGGGAAGCAATGTCGTTCACCTCTTCTCATATGATTTAAGTGGTTAAAAATGTCCCTCTGTTTTGCATGGAGCTGAGCAAATCATTCATTATAAATAATGTATTAACCTAATTTCATCGCTTTTACTCTGTGAAATGTTCCTGACTAGATTTGTAAGTATTCCTCCTTGAAAAATATTGGTACCTGGAAGCAAATCAACACATATTCTATCTGCTCATGATAATTCCATACAAACAGGTAGTGCTGGAAATAGAGAAAGGCTAATTTTACCTCTCCATGTGGTATTTGAGAAATAGTCAGGAAATAGCTTCAGAGAAAGTATTTATAGCTAAAATCTGTGTGCTGGGAAGGTTTTGTGCACCTGAAGCTCACTGATGTGCTTGAGGAGAGTCATTGTGAGGGAGTCAGGGCCAAATAAAAATTAAATATTTCTTAATATGCCAGTAAAGTGATTGCTATCACCAGATCTGCTTAAATTAACAGAGTCACAGCTCTGTGAGCTAGACAATATCGCCTCAGGTGTACAAAATATCCAGATATTGCACTGCTGCAACACAAACTGTCCATCTTTAGCTAAACTTTGCTCGTGATTACAGCAAATCTTTATTTCCCTTGATGCAATTCCATTTTTTCCTTCAAAGGTCCCTGTGCAGGAGGTTCAAACAGCAGGGAGAACACCTCCTGAGGTAATGCAGGAAGACAAAATATGCAGAGGGTGTCCAGATCTGTGTTTTGGAGAAGAAACTGCATTTCTGGTAAGCAGCAGAGATCAAACAAGGCAGCAAGAGCCTGGCTGCCCCCCAGCCTATGAGGGGCAACGAGAGTCAAGGGAGGATCAATAAGGTTTGGGTAAGGCCTTGAAAGAGACTTTTAAATGTGCACAATTAGCCAGTCTTCAAGGTGTCACAGCAGCTCAGCCAAAGCTCTCCTGTGGGTGGGAGAGGTGTGGGAGTGCAGCTTGTACCCCTGAAACTTGGGCTGGCCACCAAGGGTCACCCTAAAAACCACGGCAATCACAGCTGAAACACTGAATTTGTTGTATCAGCCATTCATGCTTTAGAACTGTGAGAGGAGGAATCCAAAATTTCATGTGAGGGGCTGCAAAGCAGCTGGCCTGGCCTTTGGGGTGGGAAATGTTCTTCAGGGTGAGCAGCAGCAGAGACTCGTCCTGCTGTAACCACCCATCAGAAACCACATCCCCACTGCAGCTGAACTATCTTACACGAAATGTGAGGTTTAGGATAATATCATCCTGTAAATAAGGACAGGCTGCCATGCAGCAGGGCTGTACACAAGCAAGCTTTTACCATTGGTTCCTTTCTAAACCAGAATTTTCCCTGNTATCCTGTAAATAAGGACAGGCCACCACCCAGAAGGGCTGTACACTCTGTAAGGATGCAATCCAAGCAAGCTTTTACCATTGGTTTCTTTCTAAACCAGAATTTTCCCTGCCAGGATCTTTGTGAAAGTTTGGGGTGCAGAAGTTTGGGATGTGGTGAGTTTGGACCCCTGCTCCATTGGAACTTGGATTCTGCTTTTAGCATCTGAAGGTGTCACCAAGAGGAATTTCGTTTTGCAGGTAAACCCTGCTGGTTTAAGAAGTGTGGCTAAAACTCCATTAATTCCATGCAAAAATCACATTTACAAAAAAAAAAAATCTGTTGGTCTATTTATTATCCTCTTGCTGATAGTTCATAACTCTCAGGAATTCAAATTAAAGCAGGATGGAGGGACGGTTTACAAATGTTTGTAGCTCTGGCTGCAGCCACTCCAAAACCACCAACACAAAAAGCAGATCTTATTCACTCACTGCAAAATTAGCTTTTACTTGGCAATTAATAATCCACAAATAGATTTATTCTCAGACTAGTTAACAATCCTCAAACCAGCAATTTTTTCCTGGTTTAATGACTGAAGGAACTAGAGTATATGAATAGATTTCCTTCTTTTTACTCTCTTGTGACACTGGGCTGGCATTTGAGAATTATCATTAGAAGTCTCTGGTGCTTTCAGAGCTGAACCCCAGGAACTGCAGCAAACTGAAATTTCTAAAATCTGTCTTCAGGATGGGATTGTGCTCATGCTCTGCCATGATGCCCACAACATAACACAGTGCCTCTGTCTGGCCTGACTGCTACAGGATACACCCAAGCTCTCAGTCTATTTATTAAAGATCAATTTTTGTGATATCATTGATCCCCTGCACACTGGGATTGTCATCCTCACTCAGGAGTGGCTGCAAGAGCAGCTGAAATTCAATCCTTTCTTCTCCATCCCTCTGTGGATGAAACCCTGGGACACACATAACAGATACTGTCTGGGAAGATAATGTGCCACCGGTATTAGACAAAAAAAACAACAATAATGAAACAATATGTTGTCAAAAATGGTGGGAAGAATAACAGCCCAGTCATTTCCTGCTCTGGGCCCAGAAAGACACCAGGATAAATAGTCAGCCAAGCTATTCAAGCACTCAGAAGATAAAGGATGATAAGAAAAGAACCAGCTTGGATGTTTTGAGAACAAATCATATCAAGCCACCCTCATGCCTTCCACAGATAAGGTGGATGGGGAAGAAGGGAAGGGAAGGTGTGTGCAGGAGCTGTGCTGGTGGGTTAGTAATGAAGAGAAACAGGGAGAAAATCAGGATAAATGAGCAGGAACAGCACATTTTCAATGTGAAGCAACTCTTCAATGCTACTCCTCAGTAACTCTACAGCTGGAATATCCAGCTTGTCTTGGACCCAGTATTTCCATAGATACAGAGGAACTGACGGGAATTCTGGGGGGAACATGGCCAAAATTGCAGAAAAAATGGAGCACAAGGAAAGGCTGGAGCACAAGGATGGAGCTGGGTTAATCTGAAGGAGGATGGTGAGGGAAGGGAAATATCTTCATGTGTGGAAGGTTCCTTTAGAACCTCCATAGCATCAGTTCCAGCTCTGTCCTCTGAGGGTGGAAGGCTGGGAAGAGTCCTGGACCCCCTGCCATCAGTGAGGGAATAGGAGAATTTCCATAATGAAATTGCAAGGGAAATTCAGGTTAAAAATTAGGAGAAATGTCCAGTTTAAAGGCCAGATAGATTACAGAATAAATAGTGTAGGATCTGTGGAAGGACAGGTCAAGCAGACATGTGCCAGACACAATTTAAGTCTGGTTTATGTTAACTTGAGATAAAAATGATGTGAGTGACTTCATAAAAACCCTTTTTCCACTGCCTCTGCTTTGTATGACTCCATTTTATTTTTGTCCTGACATCCAGCTTAAGCTTTGAGTAATTAAATTTGAAGCCAAATAACGAATCTACAATTTTTGTGGCTTTTTAGGGGAAATTCAAGAGACATCAGGTTTATTGTTAATTGTAAGAATCCCCCCAAAACCAACCTCAATTAAAGATATCAATCTGAATTTTCTTATTTGCAGAGCAATGAAGGCTCAGGTATGATCTCACACTGTTAATTCCATGGACTTAACTCCATCTGCAGAGGCAGAGCCAAAGGTTTCTTTAAATTAGATGCCCAGTAGCCAACAAATATTTGTTGCTGTTGTTTATGAAGTCCTGCTCTCAGGAGATCAGAGGCAACTTTTATGTTGTACTTTGTTGAATTAATTTTATGAGCCCTTCAGGCTTGGTGTGGCTTCCTTGCTTGTTGTGTGTTTTGCTTTTCAAGATTGTTTTCATCCAACTGTCCTTCTCTAGATTTACAGTGAAAACAACTGAGGACACTTTGTACATAACCCTTTCATCCAAAGTGATTGAAAAGTTCAGCTGAATATGCTCAGTGCATTTTTTTTTTCCACTTGTCATCCTTCACAGCTTCCCTTCTTTACATTCCACCTCCAAATATTGCTTTGTTTAAGGAGGGGAAAAAACCCCATCCTGGTGACAATTTGCATAATATGTTAATGCTGATATGCATCGAGACATCTGGATGGCATTTTAATATCTCATTCTCATTCAAACAAGTAGGAACCACACAGATGGGAGAGACAATTTTAAGAGCATTGTTGTAAACAAATAAGGCAGCCAGGAAATCAAACGCGCTCCACGATGGGCTTTGTGTGTGAGGATGTGCTCATGACACGTTGTGACTGCAGGAGAGAGCTGCCTGCTCCACTTCCAGCTAAACTGAGAGGTAAATGCAGGAACTGAAATGGAGATTTGGGATCATTTCACGGGAAGCTCCTTTCCCAGCCCAACACAAGTTGGCACCGTGGATTATCCTCAGCACTCGAGAGATGGGGTTACTTGGGGCTCTGCTGTGGGCAGACTGTGGGGCTGGTTTTATCTTATTTCCAATTAGCAACAGAAATCTGAACAACCCTGATTGCTTCAGGAAGGAGACCTGGAAATGCTGTTCTCCTGCTCCACATAACGATGTACCTCCTCGTAGTGATTTGCTCCTGTTGTTAAAAATTCCTCTCCACGGGCGCCTCGGTAATTCCCTGCAGTCCCCTTTAATCTGCTGCTTGTTTGCAGCTCTTTATAGGAGTGTAATGGCTCTGAACTGCAGCATCCACAGCCAGGGCTGGTATTTTGGGTGTCTGCTCTGGGTGTTTGTGCAGGAGCCACGAACAGCCTTTGCAGTAGGTGGAGCTGGCAGCTCAGCAGATGCTGCACACTGGTGCCTCTCTGTGGATCACACTAAAAGTCACAAAGTCACAGAGTATTCCCAGCATTCTGAGCCCCACAGGGATCACCCAACTCCCTGTACAGGCCAGCCCCAAGAATTGCTCCCATCTTTTCCCAATAACACCATAAACTGATTATTTTCCCCTTCACGTCTTATCAGCTATGGCTACACATCCCACTCAATTAAATTCACAGACATTTTCAGGAATTCAGCTGTGCTCAATGAAATACACAATAAAAGAGTCCAGGACTCTTTCTTCATCTCCTGGAACACAGGTAAAAAGTTATAGTTTAAATTTTAAATTTAAACTATAAATTTTATATTTATATATAATAAATTTAAATTCTACCCCTTCACTATGGAGTTGGACAGGGCTCTGAGCAGCCTGGTCTAGTGGAAGGTGTCTCTGCTCATGGCCTTTAAAGGTCCCTTCCAATCCAAAATATTCTATGATTTTTGTTATAAATACATGAAAATATTAGAAAATGTATTAAATTTTACATTTCCGAAATAGGTATCTGAGCCTCTACTGCAATATCACACATAGTGAAACATCAATGAGCTGTTTAGAAAGCCACTTAAAAATTTGTGCCTGGTTCAGTCTGGTTAACTGAAGACCAGGGGACTCTCCTGAATAGAAGAAAATGAGATTAGAAGCTCCAAGACATGGGTGGGAAATGACCCCAGAAAGCAGTTTTGCAAGGGAACTTGTGAAAACAGCAGTTCCTAAAATAATTCTGCTTTTCCTCTCACCTCAAAGCTGCAGATTTGCATGTGGCAAATGCTAAGGGGGGGTGGAAGACAACTTACAGGAATGAGAGACAGAGGTAATAGAAACACAGCAAAAGGCCTTAATTCATGTCTCAAACCTAGGAATAAAAACAAGGCTGCAGCATAAAACAACCTGACAGGAGCCTTCCAGAGTGAATGGTGAATAAACCAATTCTCCTTCATGACTACAACATGTTCCCATAATGATTCCTGGGGACCATTCCCATTAACCTGTGGATGATTTCCACCACTGGATCTTCCCCTTTCCCACAGATGTTTCTCCCATGCTCCATTTCCCACACTTTTCCTTTTTTCTGAACCCAAATTTGGGTGCTGTGTCCAAGCTGTGCGCCAGGTAGATGGAAATTGTCACCAAGACTGGGATCAGGAGCTCCTGGCAGCAGAACTGGAAGCTGGAATCTGGGCCAGGAACTCTTCTAATGCAGCTATGAAAACTTCATGTGCCATATCTTAAGTTTGCCTTAAAATAAAAAAAAAAAGTCAATAGAACTTTAATCCTAAGCATGCTAACATTGACAAATTCAGTTAATGTCTGGCAGAAAAGGGAGGATAAAAATAGTCATTTAATTTTTAGTCTGCAAATTGTGAGACTGCAAACAGCATTTGCTCTACAAGAGGATTCTGTACTTTGCTCACACAGCTGGATTTTTGTGATGGCTGGGACAGGCTTGAAGCAAATCATGATCTAATTGTTCCTCCTTCGAGCCTGGTGACGATGGAGCTATTGTGGCAACCAGAATGGCTGGGAAAAACATTAATAACAAATGATTCTCTGATCACAGAGTGCTGGAAAGCAGGGAAATGGATAAATTATGATGGGAATAGTCAGAAAACAGGAGAGAGAGGCTTTAAAAGCAGAGATTAGTTTGTTCTAAGGCAGGTGGGGCTGACGTGTTCTCTCACCAGGCTCAGCAGGTCATGCTCCTTCCACAATCATTCCTCCACATTCCCTTGCTTGGAATTTCCCCCCCTCCCTGTTTTACAGTTTCCTGAATAAAGGAAGCAGCTCAGAGAACCCAAAGCTAGTTTTGAAGTCAATCATTTCCCCAAATATCAATCTTCCTGCACCTCAGCAGCCACCAGAAGCCGGGTTTTTATAGGATTGCAGAAGCTTTTGGTGAAAGGTTTCCATAAAATATGTATGAATTCATGGTATACACACAGCAAAAGGAGAACAGAGAGATCACAGCAGATCATATTTTTGTGTCATCTGTGGGGAGAAAATACAGATCAGTTGATTCTAAACTGTTTAGCTGGGACTGGAACACCACAAAAAGCACTGGGGTAAGTGATGTTGACACCATGGGAAGAGTTACTGTCTAATGAGTTTTCTCTGTTTGGATCTGTAACATGGAATTCCACGTCAAATGGAATTAAATTTGTTGTCTCCTATTCTTTATCAACATGTGAAAACCAGAAAAGGAGTTCCAGCTCAATCATTTAAGCCACAGACACATTAAAGCCCTTCAGCTGAAAATTTACAAGAACTTTCATGTGAAGAATGTGATGTCTTGTTCCTCAAGCCTGTTTCCAAACTGAATGTCTTTTTAAAAACATTGAAGTTGCTCCAAAACAATGAAGCTGCTCGTTCAGGCTGCATGATTAAATTGGAGGATTTGAAAGCAAGTGAACACAGAGTATGAAAGCAGCCAGTATTGATCTGCATGATGAGATAATCCCCACTGCTGGAAGAGGTGGAGAGGAGGAACCGCAGCGCCTGGAGATGACTTAAAGCTGTTCTTACTTAATTTGTGCAGCCCTAGCTTGGTAGCAGAAGATCAGCTGGTAAATTGAGGGATCATGAGGGCTAATCTTTTAAAGGGTTTTTAAAAATATTGTCAGGAACTTGGATACCTTGATTTCTGTGAAGAAGCTGTCAGTGCAGAGATGTTCCACAACAGCACCAGGTGGAGATAATAAACTTTCCAGCAGTGATTTCCAAAGCTACATTTTTAAAAAGAGGCTTAATTAATGTAGAAAGGGCTTCTTTTGAGCTGTTCCAGGCTTTAGATATGTACCATAATTATTAAAAAAATCAAAAAGGTGGGAATTCCTCCAGTCTTTTGGAATTGCTCAATACTCTGTGTAATTTTAGACTTAGGACAGCTGCTCATTCTAACCCAGATAATAAAATTTCACAGAAAAAAATGCATCCCATTGTGTGCAGAGCTGGATGAAGGCAAAGAAGCATCAAAATGCTTCATTTCTCTCCCTGCCTTGAGCAAAGCTCCCCCTGCTCTTAGAAATTCTGGGGTGTAGAACCAGGAAAGGCTTTGCAGCAAAGGGCCAAGGGGAAAATTGAAAGGAAAGGGGAGATAGACTTTCCTATGGGATTTAACTGTGCTGTTGACACTGTCTCTCTCCAGAATCCCATCTCCAGCCATCCTGCAGCACAGGACACATGGAATGGTCCCTGGTGCCACGCCCTGGCTGTGCCAGCCCAGCAGTCAGCCAGGCAGCCCTGAGTGAGGGCTTATTTCAGCTCTGACTCAGGTTTATTTGGGAAGTGGGCTCCTTTTAGTATTGTACCTGTGAAAAAGTCCTTTTTACGATCCTGCTCCCCCCAGCTGGGCTCCTGTTGGTGTCCAGCCAGCCCTGGCTGTCCCTGAGCCACGGAGCAGCACCTGCAGCACATTCCCAGCTCCGTGTACTGAGAGCCCTGCAGGGACTCGGTGCCCTCAGCTGGAGCCGCCCCCAGCAGCTGAATTCCAGCGCCTCTTCCCAGGCTGGTGCTCACAGTAATGGAGCCATTCCAGAGGGGTTTCATCTCCACACTGCTGCTGTTGTCCTGATTGGGATCTGCTCCCCGAGGCAGATGGGGCTCAGAGGTGCCTGGAGCACAGCCTGCCTCTGGGAAAGGCTGATTGCAGCTGGCACAGCAGGACCAAGGGGGTCCCAAATTACCCCTCCAAACCAGCCCCAGCTCTGGCGGACCAGACTCATCACCAGGGCTTCAGTGGGGCCCTTCTGGTGGTGCTGAACCTCTTTGGAGCTCTCTCAAAATTGTTTCGTTTTGTTTTTTTCAAAGCCAAAAATTACACCACTTCCCCACCAATCTGCTTTCCACGTGTTCTTAGATTTCAGTGTGGAAAATCTTTCCTTTTTGCAGAGGAGTTGACCAGTCCTCAGGCCAGAAGGGGAAGAACAGACACAGGCAAAGCCCTGGCACTCCAGGGAGAGGGGATCTGATTCTGCTAATCCTCAGTAATTCCTTTGTTTTGTGGGCCATGTGGCAAAAGCCCTGCTGCTTCTTTCTCCTCTGTCACCTCGTGTTATTAAAATTCCCTTCCACCCCTGATCTCCATGCAAAATAGGTTGCATCCTAAAATGGTATCAACTCAGCAAACTCATCCTGAAAGTACAGGGAACATTCCTCAGCAATTTGCATCAAAATTGTGGATAAAAATTGTGGATTCATCCTCTGTCCCTCCAGCTGGCAGGAGAGAGGAAAGGCTTTGTTTTTATCTGTGTATTATGTACAGTATTCATAACTGAAATGGTAATCTTTAATGTTCTTGGCTGGTTTTTGTTCAGCAAGATCTGTTTCACCCTCCTGCCTTGGGAGGGGGATATCTTAATCATATTTATAGCATTTATAAAAGTCATTCAGACCTTATATTTTATGAGATCTGAGGCATGTAGTGAATTTTTACTGAAAAACTTCCTTTTCTTCTCCCCACCTAAACAGGAGATAGGACTGCATTAAATTATCTGAAATTTAAATGCATTAGCTGTTAACCAGAGTGAATTTTCATATAAATTAATATTGTTATTGTATTTTAATAAAGCCACAGCATTTATGGAATTATGTAGACATCAATTACCTGGAGGTGTCTTGGAACAATTATTGACTTCATGCATCATCTATTCCTTCCCTTCCAAACCAGTTGCACTCTTCAGGAACATCATTTATCAACAAGCCATAAACCACATTTTCAAAGCCTTCCAGCCCATCACTGTTAGAAAAAGCCCCCTGAGCCCACGACATCCTAATATGTGGCTGTGTAATTAAAATTTTGACATATGCAAGGAGTTGTAAGAGAGATAAAAGAGCCTGGGTTGTAAATAGAAGTTGAAAGGCTCCCAGCAGATGGCTGGTTTGTGGGAGAGGCACGGGCAGAGCCAAGAGATGACAAGCAGATGGTTTGGGTGTGAAGGACAGGCTGGGACAGCTGGGGGTGGAACGGACAACTCCGTGGAATTTTGCTGGGAGAGGAGGTTAAACATTTTACATGTTTCTATTTGCATGCACAGAAACGTGTCAGAGGAGAAGGTCCAACAGTACAGCCTAATAAAAGTAATAATCAGCAAAGAGTCATTCCAGACAGGCTCTGGGGAGGCAAATCTGCTCGGGCTGCAGCTCTCACTCGAGTGGTAACACAGCCACTTCCACCACAAGTCCTGTGTGGGGGCTGAGATGTCTTAAACAGAAATATTCAGAATTGTGGCAGAATCAGATTGCCAATATTTACAGATTGCCTGAAAACCAGTTTTAGTCATGTTGTAAATGAACTGGAGCTTGCAGGCTCCTTGCTTTTCTCTGAATGTTGTGTTAGCTGGGTGCTGAGTGAACTCAGTTCACCTTTAGGTGATTCTGCACCAAAATCATGACCAAAAGAAATCTCCTCTGGGCAGAAAGATCAGATCAAACATTACTTATTTCTTTGAACAATGGCAAGTCTGAAATCACAACCAAATTAAAATTATGATGCTGCTAAACCTGTTCTTGAGTTTAGTTCCCTGTTATGTTTCGACTCTCTCCTGTTCATCAGACAAGCTCGAAAACTGCATCAGCAGCTACAAAACAGAAGAGTTTCTGCACAATAATGGGCAAAAGTTCCTTTTTAGTAACCAAAATCACATTTCCTAAGATCAATAAAGGTGCAGGGATTTTGAGGGTGCTCTTTGATCAGATTCTGTGGAAAAATTTGATCCATGTAGTGAAAGGGAGACATTTATGAAAAGTATTCAATCAATATTTATTATTTTCTCTTACTCCAAAAGGCTATTTACATTAGAAACAGCATTTGTGTTTATGAGAAGTGAATTTCTGCAAAGCAATGGTTACATGGGAACTTTTTTTTAGGTCTAACTAAGTTTTAACTTGCAAAACCCCAACATAATTATGAGTTTTGTGTAGTTTTTTGCTCAAATTAATAAGAAAATATAGTTTTAGTAGTAGGGGAACACTGGAGTGCTGATAAAACTGGTCTTGTACCTACTGATGCACTCTATAAAGGCTTGGACTTTTTTCTCACAACTATTTGAAAGATCAGCACAATCTTGCTCCAAGAATCAAACCAAAGTGTCCTGCAGTAAATATTCCTGAAAGCAACACCTGCTTGTCTCTGAGGAGTTCCCACAAACTGGTGCAAGATAATTCATGAAGAGAATTTGTGTATTTCTGCCTTCCCAAGCCCAGGAGTCGTTCCAAGCCTGACCTGGGAAGGAGGTGCCTCGGGAGGTGCAGGTTTAGATTTAATCTCTGGTTTAACTCCATCTACATTCACTCTGCTTGCTGAATAATCACTTTCTTCCCTGCCAAACTCCCTTTCCTTGCTCTTTTGTGGCTGTCTGTGCCTGGTGGATCCTGGCTCAGCATTTCTCAGGGTGCCAAGCAGGCGCTCCCAGCTGTCACCACTCCTCAGGGTGACAATCCCTGCTCCTGCCAGCTCCTCCCTCATCTTCCCACTCCAAGCTCTGCTCTCCATTCCTCTGGCACTACAATCATGCAGCATCATCCTCATCATTGATCCACGCTTGTTTCCCAGGATGTTGGCAAATTTATCTTCTTTTTTTGCCTGGAGAGGAGCTGAGCATTGGAGCTATAAATTATTCTCAGAAGGATTAACTTATTTGACCTCCTCTTTTATTTTTTAGTTTGGCTTAGGGACTGTCACTTGTGATGTTTTTTGGGGTTTTTTTATCTCACTCCTGTACTCCTGGTTGTTCTCCTTGATTTTTTCTCTCTGTCAGGTATCACTGTCCAAAGGAGATGAGTATTAGTAGCCCTGTTTGTGCTCTGACAGCTGAGGCTGTGTCACAGAAGTATTACAAACTACATCCTTCACAAGTTTCCAGTAGCCATAAACATCTGCTCTAAAAATCTGTGTAGGATTTTGTTGAGGATATTATTTCTATAAATCTGAATGATATTTATATAAATACCTATTAATAATGTGCAAATAAAATGTATTGATATATTCTCAAGGCCTAATAGAAACCACAGAAGCAGAAATGTCTAACAGAAATAATACAAGCACACAATAAATATATGTAGGAGTACGGATTAGAATTATTTTAGTGGGGGGATTGTTCTCATGTAAAAATGATATTTGAATATCAAACAGCAGGCCAATTTGGGGATATGTATTTTTCAATATAGTTAAAGCATTAAAATTAATTTAAATATATTTATATTTAGATATAACTGGTTCTCAAAACTTAAACAAAAGCCCCTGTTTCTAAACTTCCAAAAATACCTCAAAACGCTCCCTACAGCAGTCCCTCCTCTCTGGGTGAAGCATGGAGATGCTGAAGGGATCCCTCAAGACAGATCTGATCTTTTCTCTCTGCTTCAATCAGGACTGTGGCAAAATCATGGTTAATTTTGGTTTGCTCTGTTCTCCTCTGTGAGGATAAAACCCTGGTGCTCCTTCCAGTGAGGGCTGTGCCCCCATTTTCCCTGGAGTCAATGATTTCTCAGATGACTTCAGATTTAAAGTGTCCTGAGTGAGACAAGAATTTCACCCATATTTTTTTTTTTAATTATGGTTTAGTTTGGTTTTTTTTCCCCAGTGTCACCCATTTGAAGATTCACTTTCTTCACCCATCAACGTTCACACTTCAAAGGCTGATTTCCATCAAATCCTATCAATGACCTTTAGAAACTGGGCCCTTCAAGCAATAAAAAAGACCCCAATGACAACAACATCTGCCCCCATCCAGCCCTTTATTTGGTGAGAGAAGGGCTGGAGTGATGAGGAAGGTAATGGAGAGGTCATTTTCAATGTTCACATTTCCCACAAGTGGCTCCATGAATCTCCATTTATTGGGAGCCCCAGCATGGAAGCAGTGGCAAAACATCCACTGGCTTCCACGGGAGCTTTTCCTACACACTTCAGAGGGGAGAAGTGGAGTACTGCCATTTATCAACCTTTACAACACATATAATTATAAATTTGTATTTTCTTGGGCCTGGAAAATAACCCTGACTGTCCTTAGGCTCCAAAATTCCCATGGCTACCTCAGCTTTTCCTATGGACACTCCCTCAGGCAGCATCACAGCCCTACAAACAATGAACTGACAATTTCCTCCCTTAGCAGGGATAAAACCTGGTGGAATGACAGAAGAGAATCATTTCTCTGCCAACTGATATTTCTTGGCTCATGTGACACAAATATAAAAGCAAAGTGACGTGGTCAGTGATGGAGGGAGATGTTGCAGTGTCCCAGTCTGTGGAGAGGAGCTGGAAGGGACAGAAATTGTCTGGGGTGTGTGGTCTGCTGCTGGTGACCACAGCAGGGACCCCCCTGGGCAGAGAGGATGTGTGAAATGCAGGGGGTGTAAAATAAAGGGGGTGTAAAATAAAGGGTGTGTAAAGTACAGGGTGTGTATAATGTAAGGGAAGATGGGTATCAGGCACAGAAAGAGCTGAAAAGTTTGGGATTTGGGGAGTTATCCAGCTTCATTTGGGAGAGAAAGCCCTAAAATCAGAGGGTGAGCCCCAGCTCATCCCCCCTGCAGCACCTCACCTCTTCCCAAGTCTTCTGCAAGCCCATCCCCTCATCCAAAGGTCCAATTCCATCTGGACATTGGCAGAGCTGCCTCAAAGGCTCCGATTCTCTGACCCTGCTCAGCTTTGCTGCTCTGTTCTTGGCCTTCCCCAACACTGTGCTGTGAAATTCCCTGCATGTACACAAACATTTCTATATGAACATATGTACAGGTCATTGTATATGTATTTAAATAAATACATAAATAAATAAATACATAAATAAACAAACAAACAGGTTGAGATTGCAAATACGGATTGAACCAAACCCAGTGTATTTTAAAAGAGAACAGAAGCTTTTAGCAAATGAAGGTGAAAGTGATCAGGTTGTCAATGAAATAGAAAAATTCCTGTTAAAAAGCGAATAAAACATCACTAAGTACAACCATTGAGATCTGGTTTCTGATACATCATTTAAAAAGATTAAAAAATATTTTAAAATATGAAAAATTATTAAAAACTAAGGAGGAAGCAGAACAACTTGTAGTGCTGACAGTGAAACAAATGGAATCAGCAAACCCCACAAAGCACAGCTCTCCTCGGAGCAGAAACACATCATGGTTGTTTGACCACTCCATTTGTTGACAAAATTATCAAGATCAAGATCATTAGGCTGAGTAAGTAGATGAGATTTACAAGAAGAAGGAACAGTAACGTGGAAAAATTGAGGTGAAGGGTTTTATTTGAACTGAGAAATTGCATTTATTATTTAAACACGCTGATCATCAATTGGCTGGACCCCAGAAGTAGCCTGGAAAGATGAGATACAAAAAGAACTTAAACATGAAGTTGGAGAGAAGATCAGCACAGGGCAATGAAAACCAGCCCAGAATGCTGTAAATTCAGAGAGTAGGTTTGGATTGGGTACTGGGAAAAATCCTTCCCTGTGCGGGGGGAGAGGGGCTGGAATTCCCAGAGAAGCTGTGGCTGCCCCTGGATCCCTGGCAGTGTCCAAGGCCAGGCTGGACAGGGCTTGGAGCAGCCTGGGACAGTGGAAGGTGTCCCTGCCATGGCAGGGGGTGGCACTGGATGGGCTTTAAGGTCCTTCCCAACCCAATGTGCCTGTGCCATGAACACTCTCCCTGTGCCATGGGACCAACATCAGGAATGTCCTCAAAATACCCAGAAGCTGCATAATTTATAAATTAAATAATGTATCATGCCTAGAAATGCACACTCAGAAAATGTCCTTTCATCCTTACTCGGAGTTTTGAGTGCACACACCCAGAGATGCTCACACAGGGGGATATAAATGCATTTTTTCTGATGGTAGGAGTTTTTCCTGTCTCCTCTGATAGCATGGAAAGCCAAAATAATTCAGTATCAGGTTGGAATAGATGTGTTGTGAGCAGCAATGCATCTGGGGCTCTGATAACATAAACAAGCCCAAGCAAAATTTTATTTCTCCAGAGAATCTCCCTGTTTAAGCTGCTTTTCCTTATCCTTCAAGGCTGTGGCCTGTATTCATCTGGAGATAACTTCTCTCAACTCTAAAGCCCGTTTCTGAACTCCACCCAAAAGCCAGGACTTGGGTGAGTTATTAAACCATTAAAGGCCTCTGTCACTTCTCATATCAAGGTCCCTCATCAAGTGATTAAAGCAGTTAAAGTTACTCTGCAGCAGGAAAAATGCAGAATTGGCACCCATTTTGTGAGATCGAGACCAATCCTAGGTGGGTTTTACATGGGAGAACTCTGCTGAAGTGTTGCTAATTAAAAGGTAGCTGATGGAAAAGGAATTTAAAATATTGTTCATAATGCTACAAAAAGAAAGTTGGTTGATTCTTCTTTCCACTGAGGAAATTTATCTTTCATTTCATTTGAATTTATTAAAAATCCCCCATTTCTTTGATTTACCTGAGTTCCTTTAGGTTTGGAGGCTGAATGTGCTTCCAACATGGGAAGTGCCTCATCAGGAATGACATTGCCTTTGCACTGAAATAGCAGCAGCTGCTTTGATCCTGAAAAACTCTAAAACCAGGGAGCACAAAGTCCCTAAACATTCCATAAACATTCCATAAACATTCCATTCCTTTTTGACTGATGGTTTAGCCAGCACACGGGGAGAGAGCTGGAAGAAAATCCTTGTGCAGAACCCAGCCTTGAGGTGAGTTTAACTCCTGTGTGGGACCCATTTGAGTGAAACCCTGGGTCTGCTGGAACATTTCACCTGCCAAGAAAGGTAATTCCAGCATGGAGCATCCCAACACCATGGAAAACATAGACATTTGAATTCCCTCTAGTTTCTGTGGAGCTGCAACTTGATTGATCAACAGTGTTGATTTATTTGGGGTTTTTTTTCAGCTGCCCATGGCCTCAAGTGCACCCAAGAGCTCAGACTTAGCCAATCAGAACAATCTAGAAAAGAATCCCGCATTTTGGGCTAATTTCCTCTTGGAATTTTCTGTCTCCCTTCGTGTTTTGTAGAGGGTGACCACTCAGTTATTTGTAACTCCATCAAGCAATGCTAATTCAGTAATGATCACTGCTGCTCCAGCTTGTTACACTCTGGATTTGGGCATCCTTAATTAGTTTCCTTATGGAAACCACCAGAATTATTCATGTGCTTATCTGTGTGTCTGAGCATTTGGCTGTTCAGAAACTTACTTTTAAAATGTTCACCAACAGCTGGAGTTAATGTTACGTGGGAAATATTAATTCAACTGATATTTTCAGTAACTCTTCACCTCCTGAATTTCTGCATTTGGGTTTGGATCACCCAGACTTGGCTTTTTAAGTGCAAGCTACTCCAGCAAAAAGACAAAAACTGAATTATTCAACAATTACATACAAATGTATGAGTGTACCTATATATATAAATATATATATATTTGCAAGCTGTTTCTAATAGGCAGTGGAAAGTTGAAATTTGCTGTAGAAACCTTTGCTATAGAAAACTTTTCCTGGAGGAGAGATGTGTTAAAATTCATTCAAGAAATCTTGCTGACAACTTCAGAGAGTTCTACGGCTGTTTCTATTTTGGGCTGGTTTGTGAAGGATTTATCAGGTTTGTGAAAAGCTAAAAAATGGTGTTGTGCATTGTGGGACGATACAATGAATTCAGCCTTCATGTTGCCATTCAGACTCGTGCAGAATGGTACAGAATATTCCAGCTTCATGATGGGATGCTGCTCAGCAGGCAGCACCTGAGTTTTGTTTAGAGAATGAAAAAAAAATTATGTCTTTGAAGGAAAATGAGGCGTTGGGGCACACCAAAGTAGAATTATAATTAATGTTATTAACATCTTTAATATGCCACGGCAAAAAATGCCTGTTTGGTAAGAAACAACAATATTTGTGCTTCTGGATTAAAAAAAACAATCTCAGAAAACAGGAAAGAAGTAGAATAATAGAATCCCAGAATGGTTTGGGTTGGAAGGGACAGTAAAGCTCGTCCAGTGCCACCCCTGCCATGGCAGGGACACCTTCCACTGTCCCAGGCTGCTCCAAGCCCCATCCAACCTGGCCTTGGACACTGCCAGGGATCCAGGGGCAGCCACAGGGAAGAATTCTTCCCTAATAAACTCCATTTTTCATGGGACAGGGCTGGTCTGAAGCCCAGCTCAGGAGGAGCTCAGGGTGGAGGTCCAACATCCCCAACCTGACCTGCAGGAGCCCAACTGAAGAGCCCATGAAGAGTCAGCCTGGCTGTGTGTGAGGCTGGGCAAGAGAAAATGACCCAAGGTATTTCAATTTCTTCAACAAATCCCTCCCAGACAAAGAAATAAGCCCAAACATTAAAAAAATCCAACTTTTCGTCCCCAAACCCCAAAATAAAGCAACCACAGGGCTAAAATCTTCATGTTATCTTTTATAACCCACAATAATTACATTTATGATTGGCCTATTTTAATCATCTTTAGACACACTAGGAAAACATTTTCTTTTCAAACTGAACAAAACATAGGAGTTTTAGATTACTTGTATTTATGAAAGGAATTATGTGCTGTGATGTGCCAGCAGGAGACAGGATATGCCAACCCAGGAGATCTTTTCCCTCTTCTGTTTCCCTTTCAGTGTTCCTGTGTTCCTACTTAGCAGCCTGCTATAATAAAAGTAGTGCTTATAATATGCAATATACTTTTCCAGATTACTTTAATAGTGCCAAAAAGATAACTAATGAATAATCATAATAAAATATATGTATAAGGGGATCACAAATCTCACTGATGCAGAACAGGAAGAATTTATTATCCAAGTGTTGCTAATGACTTTCTGCCTGCCCCTTTGAAAATGGCTCTGAGCTTAGCACTATCCCTTGGAAATCCAATTCATAAATCCACAACCAGCATGAAATTCCAGTAGGAAATCAAGCACTTTTGTTCCAATGCATTACAGCACGTTAATGCTGTTTGTTAGAACACGAACTGCAGGAAGCACCGCTCCGAAATACAAACACGGAGTGACCTTAGAGTGTGGGTTCGGAAAGTTCCGGGGTTAAAAGCCAAAGCTCAGCACACAGACAGCTCAGGTTAGGAAAAAACAGATCCAGAAGACATTCCTAATGCAATCCAAGTGCTGCTCCTGGGAGCAGAGCATCCCTTCCCCGCGCCGGGAGTCGCTGCAGGGGCAGCAGTGGCACTGCCAAGCACAGCCCTGTGCAGGGGCAGGTGCTGCAGGCCTGGCAGCAGGGCTGTGACACCCAGCAGCTGCTGCTAAGGGAGAACTTCTCCTGGGAGCTCTCTCCAAAGCCTTTCTCCAAGTGCCTGCTCCTCGTGACAGCCTCTGCTCCCATTTCCCTCCGAGTGCTCCTCTGCAGCACACTCAAGTGATCTGCTCTGCCTGGAGGGGGAGAGGGTGTTTCTGAATTCCTAAGTATTGCCATAAAAACACACTGGCTGGTAACAGGGCTCTGGAAATAACTGGAAGTCTCCTTGTTTCATATTCCCATAGCTCAGCTGAATACTTCTGCTCGGTGCAGCTGGAAAAGGTTTCCTGTGCTACCCTGCACTGCCAGGACAGATTTGGCTGACTCATGGCAAGAGCTGCTCATTCCCTTTTTCTCTTCTCTTTTTTTAAAGGAAACCAACCAATATTCTTAGAGAGCCAGAGGAGGAAACAAGAGGGGTTTATGAGTGAGAAAAAAGTGGAAGTGGAGCTCAGAACTCCAGAGAATCCCAGAATGATTTGGGGTGGAAGGGACCTAAAAAATCATCCATTCCCACCCCTGCCATGGGCAGGGACACCTTCCACTGTCCCGGCCTGTTCCAAGCCCCATCCAACCTGGCCTTGGACACTGCCAGGGATCCAGGGGCAGCTACAGCTTCTCTGGGCACCCTGTGCCAGGGCCTCCCCACCCTCACAGCCAGGAATTTCTTCCCAATATCCCATCTAAACCTCCTCTCATGTCACTCTGTCATGCCCCTTGTCCTTCCTGTGCTGGGGACCCCAGAAAGAAATGGTGCCTCTTTGGAAAAACAAAAAAAATTCCAAAAATCCTTAATTACCAATCAGAGTAATCACCTGTGAAAATAGAGAAGATTAATTAACTGCCACTCCTGTAGGTCCCGGGGAAGGGGAGGTTGTCAAGTCCAGCCCAGTTCCTGAGACAAGAAGTGAAGGCTCAGCCACCTGGAACGGCACCACCGGGAAGGCTCCGGAGCTGCGGCCGCGGCTTCCCTGGGAAGCCTCACGTCTCTCTCAGCTGCAATTCCCTCAAAATATTAAAAGGCAAATGAAAGTGACCTCTGCTGAACACAAACTTCTTCAAAAGCCAAGGAATCCCCCTCTCCATAGTTCACTTCTCATTGCAATTTCATGTTTTTTAGTAATTGTGTAAAGTGCCTGGTAAAGAAGAAACAGCAGCTTCACCATCTAGGATGACTGAATTGCTGGAATGACAGAAAGAGGAAAAGAAGGGAGGAAGTATCAACAATTGGCTGATTTGGGATCAGTGCTCAAAAACCAATATGGATCCATAATGCTGTCTTGCTACCTCCATAGCTGTATGATTTATCTCCATTATCAGGGTGTTGATTTATAAGAAAGCAGGTTAAAGCTGCCTGTGTTCCTAAACAAACATTTTCATCTCATCTTTAGCCCTGGACTTCTTTCCCCTTTCCTTCTGAGCTCCAAGATCCCAGACTGGGTAAAACACTGTTGTGATTAGAGAGATAAAGAAGCAAAATCTGCAACAGGAACTGCCCAGAGCAGCTGTGGCTGCCCCTGGATCCCTGGCAGTGTCCAAGGCCAGGTTGGACGGGGCTTGGAGCAACCTGGGACACTGGAAGTATCCCTGCCATGGCAGAACTGGATGATTTTGTAAGGTCCTTCCAACCCAAACCATTCTCTGATTCTAAGTTCATGAGCTGAGTACAAACCCAGCATTCCTATTCCAGTTTGATGGCAAAAAACCAATTTTTGTTTTCCACTTTACTCCTTCCTCCATCTCCAGGAATCCAGTGATGAGGAACAAACACTGCTGCAGTGACTGATGGCCTTTCTCACCGACTCTGCTGTATTTGGTATTCCTGCACTGTAGCCTGGGAACAGTTTAGTCCATTATTAAACATAATTCCAGCTCTGTCATGTCAGGCTTAATGCAGCTGGTGCTGCCTTTGAAAGTCAGGGTCCAAGACAAGCACCTGAATGTCTCATTGCTTAAAATCAGACATCTAAATCCACCTTACACATCCAAATAAGCCAGGGGAGTTCTCAAAATGCTGAGAATCTGTAACATTCACAGCCTCAGTGAGACCAGGTCATACCCAGCATCCTTGGAAACAAAAAACTCTGATTAGTGCCAAAATAGTTGTGAAATGCCTGGTACCCACGCTTGAATATCTTCCTCAGAGAACTCTGTATTTCATCCCCTGAAATGTTTTCATTTCCTGGAATAGCTGTGTTTATTACTTTAATAAACTGAATTAGGAAATATGGTTATTGGTTTCCTAACTAGGCTGAATTAAGTTTCATTAAAAAATAAAATCCAGGATTCTTGTTTATACTTGGTATAAATGCACTTAAAATGTTAGAACAACCATACTCCTTTTCCTTTTCCTTTTAATATGTTGATTAAAAAAAAAAAAAATCCTTCCTGCATTAAACCCAGAGCTAATCTTAACATTTCAAATGGACTAAAATATCATAAATAAAAATTTTAATTAAAACACCTAGTGTATAATATTTCTGGACTTATGAGGTGTACTATTTTTTCTGTGCTTGCTGTAGACCACAGAAAAAGATCTGTAAAATACCCTCATTAAACCAGCAGGGTGATGCTCCAAAGATGTCACCTGGTCTGGCGGGGGTGGCCACAATCCCTCCTCTGGAATTCGGGCAGTGACAGGGATGTGGCTGCGACATCCCAGTGAAAGAGAAACCAGGGAGGAGCAGGATGGAGGCAGTGCCACGCCCTGAGCAGGAATAACCCAGCCTGACACATCCAACCCTGTGATCATCCCTCCTCACCTGCAGAGCAGCAAAGCTGGTGGAGCAAAGCTTTTTTGGTGTAAATCTCACAATAAGAGAGAGTTTCTCCACTAACTGCAGCCCTCCCATGATGGGGCTTTGCTCCCACTGAACTTGGAAAGGCAAAGTTCCTGCTCTGTGAAGAGCTCTCAGCTCCTCACCTCCCTCCCACGCCAATTCCAGCTGCGTTTATTAATGAAGAATCACTGAAGCACGAGCCAAGTCTTTCAGCTACACTTTTGTCCCAGCAAATTGGTGTTTAATTGTCTGAATGAAAAAAACAATGTGGGTGGCCACTGTCCCAAAGATAAAACCCAATCAATTCCCATCACAGAAGGAGTTAAAACGTTGTTTATTTCCACACAGGAGCCTGTTCAGTGTATTTTAAAAAGCCACAGAGCTGCTTTGGACTGTGGGTGGGTTATTGTGGACTAATTTCCACTTTCAAATGACAGATTATCTCCCACAAAAACGACTGAGCTGAAAAGGTTCCCTGAGCTGAAAAGGTTTGGTTACTTCTAAATAGAACAGCAGATTCACTGATGCTCGTGTCATGAAAATTACTGTCTGCGAGTCAGAGGGAACTTCTGCAAACTTTTCTTCCCCATTCAAAATTAAATCACTGCTCTTTCACTTGCCTGATTTGAATATCGCAGGGCTATAATACGAGAAAAGAGGGAAAGCATTAAAAACACTTTGTGTGACAGAAGTTAACAAAGGAAGAAATCCTGAGAAAGCTTTGAGGGCTTTAATAAGTAACTAAATGACCAAAACCAGATGAAGTGCTTAGCACGGGGAAGTCGGGCTGTGCCAAAGCCCTGTCTGCAAATGTTGAAGGCTTAATGACACAATCGTTTAATTCTTTGTTTAATTCTTTGTCTCCTCGCAGCCTTTTCTCTTTCCAGCTCTGTCAAGGGACACACAATGCAGCTTTAGCTAAGCCACCTTCCTGCGAGCCAGCAGAGCCAGCCTGCTGCAATCAGGCACGGGATTTCTGCCAGAATGCACTTGCAGACAGCAGGATGTAGGAAAATTGGTGTTGCTTATATTTTATAATGAATCTCATGGCCTTCCTGCACCCCAATCCAGCCCCAAGCACATTCTTTCCTCTGGTGGTTTATCAATAGTTAAAAAGGGTAATTTATATATCCAAAGTCAATAATCTGTTAGAGAGTGTAGGTTCAGAAATCACAGTGTCTTAAAAAGCAGATTTTGCTGAGTCTCTGAGTGTCTGCAAGGTGCACTTGAGCAGGGAACAGCTCAATCCACATTCCCGAGTCATGGGACAAACAGAAATGCAGCAAATCCCAAGGAAATGAGAAGACATTTGAGAACAAAATGCTTTTTTGAGGGATGCTTCACCTGGGACCATCCCATGTGGGGTTGTTTCCTCCTCCTGGAGGAGGGCAGGACAAAAGCCCTGCTCCTGGACTGGGGACAGGCATTTCTGCCTCCTGCCTGTTGCTGCCACTGCTCTGTGCCTTTGCAGGTCTCACTCCTGGAAGGACATTAACTGAAGTGATCAATAATGCTGAGAGGAGCAGCAGTGAAGACTCCAACTCCAATCTCGGGTTTTGGTTTCACATCTGTTTTTCATGGAAGCAACAAGAAAACAGAGCAGGCACCACCAGGCAAGAAAGGAACAGTAAATTATGAATTAAACCAGAAATAAACCAGGAGTGCACTCTTGCCTCAAACCACCATTAATCTTCATGAAGGCATTAATTCAGTGGAACATGGAACACTGGCCACTGTGGCTCTGTTTTAGAAACAGCTCAAGCTCTGTTAGAGACAATTCAGCTGCACTGTCCCCACATCCTCACTGCAGACATTCCCTACAGAAAGTGTATCCTCATCTAATCTACTGGAAAATCTGCTAAAATCAAAAGGAATTTGGCATAAGGAAATATTGCAACATCTCACATCATCATGTTTAGATGGGATATTGGGAAGAAATCCCTCCCTGTGAGGGTGGCGAGGCCCTGGCACAGGGTGCCCAGAGCAGCTGTAGCTGCCCCTGGATCCCTGGAAGTGTCCAAGGCCAGGCTGGAGGGGGCTTGGAACATCCTGGGACAGTGGAAGGTGTCCCTGCCATGGCAGGGGTGGCACTGGGTGGGCTTTAAGTCCCTTCCAACCCAAACCATTGTGGGATTCTGCACAGAACCGGGATAAACGGTCAGTTACAACAAATAAAATTGAGTACAGCTGATATCAGCTCCATACAAACAGAAGAGTGATTAAATGGGCCAAGATGCAGCTCACAGAAGCAAAGTCAAGATCCTAGGTGTTGGAAAGCAAACTGAGAAAGAACTGCCAGGTTTTATATTTCCCATGGCTTGGAGAAGCAGAACTGCTGATGATCTGATGTGTTTCCCAAGACTTGCTGTGAGCAGCACGGCACAGAGAGTCAGGCAAATGTTGTAATGAGGAGATGTAGGATGTAGAAATAATTAGCCAGGGTTTATGGAGCCTACCAGCGAAACACAGGGAGCTGTGAAGTTATCAAAGGCTCTGTGCAGGATATGATAATAGGAAAATGTGGCGTGGCAGATTCAGAGGGAGAAGTGCAGGCCCTCGTAGCACAACTAATACAACTTCACTGCAGTTCCTCTTGGGATTAGTCATTGTGAGCACAGCAAAACATGGATAAAACAGCCTGTTGGCACTGTATCAGCTACTGCTCTATTGATCCTATAAACCGCTCCTCCATTCCTGTTCTTAACACATTTTGAAACAAAGAATCCTTGAAAGCTATTGATGGCACTCAGACAGAGGTTCCCCTTCAAACAAGTGGGCTCTGAACACCGAACTCACAGAAGTAGCTTTGGAAGTGCCCACCTTCATCTTTCCCTTCCCTCATCATTAAAAAGATTCTCCCACGTTGCCAGTGATTTTCATCAGCCAAGATCAGAGAACCCTGCAAGCTGGGGAGGCCCTTTGGAGTCACCTAAACCACAAGAGCCACCAGGAGCTCGTGCGTTGTGCCACCTCCAGGCAGCGCAGCCACCGAGCACAGAGCTGCACCTGCAGAAAGCTTTGCAGGGCACAGCCATCCCAGGGGAAGGTGCACACTAATTAAAACCAGTGCTACAAAAAGATGCTGCTGTTCTGACATGTGTTAATGGGAGCTGGTGCACGGGAGAGCAATAAAAGAAATGTCAGAGGAAGCGAGAAACCGTGGAGGAGCCTGAACTGAGGGAGGCACAAACAAGAGTCCGGGGAAGCAGGGCACAGACTGTGGAAAACAGAGCTCTCTAAAAATGTAAATATGGGGCAAGGAAGGTGCAGATGAGTCTCTGCCACGGGGCCAAGGCCTGATCAGTGCTCTTGGAGGCAGATGCTCATATGAGAATGGGTGACACTGCCAAATGTGACATTTGATTCATGTGTAATCATAATTTAGGACATGTGTGCATCCACAGTTCAAGATAACCATCTCTCCAAGGTCCTTGTAGCTGTGCTGGAATAGGAAAGAGGAGACTTAGATCTCCAGCTCCTTCTGCAGCCCCCAACTCCTCAGTGCTGCTGGTCAGCTCTGCAGCTCACCCTGTGCCCACCTGAATGACAGAGGTGCCCTGGAGAGCACCATGGACACCCTGGTCAGCTTGGGAGAAAGGATTTGTCTCCTTGGGCCTGAGATCACCAGGACTTCATTCCCAGTTCCCATCCATGATGCCAGGGAGCAGAGCTGGATCTCTGGTGAGACACAAAGTCACCTGGCTCCATCAGTGTCCTACAAACTGAAGCCTAAGGAGAAGCCAACCCTCCTCAGAAAGGAACAAAGGACTGGGAGTCCAATTTCCCTTCCTGTGTTCAGCCTCCTGGAAAAAGGAAAAAAATAAATTAAAATCCCAAGTGCTTGAAACTGGGCAACAAGTGCCTCTGAAAGCTCTGTGAGAAATCCTTCCCCATCTGGTGGGTCTTCAGCTAATTAACTGACATGGTTGCAAATGAGCAGCAGCTAATTGGAGCTCTCTGTTCTGCCTTTCCCTGGCAGCAATGAGATGGGTTCCAGCTGACCAATGGTTCAACATTTTCCAAGTAATCTCCACTCAGTGCCGGGCCAGCCTCCCAACGACTCGTCCACATCCTCACCTTGGACTGTGATTCCAAAGAGCATCACTGGGACCGGGAAGTTGTTATGGGGAAGCATCAGGCAGATGTGTGCAGGCTCCAGTTCCAAGGATATTTTGGAAAAGCAGCCACCTGCAGGCAGTCAGGGGCCAGCTGAGTCCCAGCCATGCCTTTTCCCTGCAGCCAAGGGAGCGCTCCGAGCCAGCCCACGGAACCTGGAGGCACACAGGCCATGCCTGGTGCACTCTGCAGGAGAATTGCAGTGTGGAAGAGATGGTTCTGTGGGTCTCCAGCAGCTGATGGGTGCCAGATCTACAAATGGGAGCTCCTAAAAAGGAAAAAAAGAAAAAAGGCACCATGTTTTCCTGCTCCAGCCTTTGCTAGCATTCCTTCCCTGAGCTCCCAGCCTCTCTTCCAGTGATACTATTCACCCCCAAACACAAGGGACAGCTTTGGAACAGCAAAAAATCCCTTAAATACTCTCCATATCACAGAATGGTTTGGGTTGGAAGGGACCTTAAAGATCATCTAATTCCAACCCCCTGCCAGGGACAGGAACACCTTCCACTAGATCAGATCCAGCCCTGAACACTTCTCCCAAGGGACAGAACCAGTGGAATAGATTAAAATCTAAGCACTGGGACCAGTGATGTCCCTGTCCTGTTGTGGTTGTTGCCCACAGATGGTTTAAACACCTAAAACACAAACAAGAAACAAAACTCCCCTCCCCAAACAGCCAGGTGAGGAAAATTAATTGCAAAAATAATTTCAGTAACTCGAGCACCACAGAGCTCCAAAGATCATGTTGTGCTCAGGCTGGACTGGGAATAATATTCCCCAGGATTTCCCCAAAAACCAGGGATGAACATTAAGTCCATGTGAACATATTATAGACAGAGATGTCCTTTAAAATAAGAGCACATCCAGTGACGGATGCCAGCCCCAGTTGTTTTCATGTTTTGCTCTTAATTGCAGTATGGTAAAGCAGGGTTAAGCCCACTGAGATTTTTAGTTGGGCTGCAATGAACCCAAAACCTTTGAGGAGACTCATTTCTAATGAAGGTTTTCCCCATTTCTCTGCAATACGAAATTTAAAAATTTCTCCTGGCTTTTCCAGTTGTCTGGTCTTTAGTGGATGCTAAAAAAGCCCACAGATTTCCAGTCCCAAACCATGGCAGGTTCAAGAATGGAGGGGTTTTTTTTCTATTTTCATCTTAAATTATTAAATTCTAGCAAAATTACATGAAAAGCTGGATTAACTAAGAGGAGTTCTAAGTTTCTGAGTTTGGTGTCTGTGCTTATCCAGTTTGGAAATAAGAAAACATAAATAAAACATCTCCATGGGATGCAAATTCACTTCTCTGTCTCAAATACAAGAAATGCAGCTGTGGAATACAAATCATCTTCCAGCTAGAAACATCATTTAATATTTATTACTGCACTCTTGGCTCTGTGGATTTAGGGAGGATGTCCCCCATTTTTATCTGTGACCTTCTGGGGTCCTGACCTCACAACGTGCCACCACTGAACAGTGCTGGAGCAGTATTCATTTTACTCCATTTAAAACTACGTCAGTTTGAACATTTCCCACTCTCACACTTTCAGGAATATCAACATAAAGTTATTTTTTTAAATTTTAAGACATCTGGGAAACGAGTTTAAGGATATTTTTTCACTGTGAAAATGAGAGAGCGATCCAATTGGAAGAAATCTCCTGAGTGAGGGCAGAGTGGTGCTGGAATTGCCTCAGCAGAGGCTGCGTGGACGTTCTGGCTTCCCAAAGGGCTGCAGTCATCAAGAGCTTTCCAAGAGCTTCAAGGAAAAGCAAATCACTCATTTTGATAAAAAAGTAAACTCCAGTTTTGAGGAAAATGTGAATATATATAAAACCTAATCCAGTGTGAAGTACCTGCAGGAGAAGGCTGATCACAGGCAGGGCTTTTTAAGTGCTGGTCACCTCTGTCCTTATTTTGTGCACCTCAAAAAATGGCAGTTCAGAAGAGGTAACAACAAATTTGCAGGCAGAACTCGCCCTGGAGTTCCTGTGCTCCCAACCTCTGAGTGGGAAGGATGGCATTTAGCTGAAGGTGGGACTTAATGATCTTAGAGGGCTTTTCCAACCTTAATGACTCCGTGATTTTAATGCATTTTGAATCCTGGTGATAAAATTAACACCGTTAAGGGCCTGCTCCATCTCCCTGAGGGGTATGACACAGGGTGGAAAAGGAAAAACCACTGTGGATTTCAACAGCTTTTCAAAGAAGTGCTTTAAAAACAGGGAGAGCTCTTGTGCAGGAAGACTTTTGACAATCAGTTCAAAACCATTTTTTACCTGTGTCTTTACACTCCCTTGCAGCTGGCACCACTCTTCCTTCCAGCACAAGAAAACGTGGCCGATGAGAGGATATATTTTAAAAAATTATTAAGCATTAAAAGAGAAAGTGCATTTGTATAATAAAACGGGTTAAAAAAGTCTAATTCTGAATTTCTACCTCTGCACCCCAAGATGCTTCTTTTCTGAAAGTTAGAGACTGACTTATGTGCCACGCTGCTCATTCACAGACTGAGGGAACAGAAGCAGTCTTTTGCCTGCTTCCCAGAACAAAAAATAATCCAAAAAAGTAACTTTTTCCTCATTATTATGTACTGGCAAAGCAGAAATCAGCCAATTATCCAATGAGAAATATCAGCACCTTCCCCCAAAGGGGGGCAGCCCTACACTGGCAGGTGACAGGAACACCGAGCCCTACAGCCCCCACCCCATGGGGCATCCCTGCCCAGCACCCAGCATCCCTCTGCATTCCTCTCCCTGGATCTTTACACCCACATGAGCTGTTCTGTCAGAAGCAGCAGCACAAATGGAAGGTTTGAGATCTGCCAGATGGAGTAACCAGCACTGCAGCAAAACATCTCTAAAGCTGCTGAAGTCGAGGTTAATTCAGGGACTGCCTTCAACCAGTGCTGGCCTGCAGAGGGTCCTGCTGGCACCCATTTGTCAGCTGCTAAAACAGACCTCCCAGAGCTCTAAATATTCCTAAAATATATACAGCCCCTGCCAGGGCAGAGCTGGTGACCATAAAACACTGGGTGTGCACAGCACAGAATTCAGGAAGGGAAGGCTGAAGGTGAGGACACTCCAGGGACCCCGAACTGCTGAAGGAACACCACGGGACACCGACAGCCAGCACTGGCACAAGAGCTTTTCCTAAAAGTGTTACAAACTTCCAGGTGTTTTCCATTTCCAGAGGTGGAATCACCCTTCTGTTACCTGCACCAAAAGCCAGCTCCTGGTTTCTGATCACCTTTGGCTCTTGCTTATCAAAGTTACACACATGAAAATAATTATTTACTGCTTTAGCATGAATTATTTCATAGCAGCTCTTGGAGCACTGATTCTGTAGCTGGTGAGGTGAGTCCCAGAATGGTTTGGGTTGGGAAGGGACCTCAAAGCCCATCCAGTGCCACCCCTGCCATGGCAGGGACACCTTCCACTGTCCCAGGCTGCTCCAAACCCTGTCCTACCTGGCCTTAGACACTTCCAGGGATGTGCTTTAGATTCTTTTCCTGTAGACATGAAGGCTTCTAGGCTTTTCCCTGTGGTACCACTTTTTGTGGCCCTTGTCCAGCTGTTTTCTCCCCCTTTTTCTGCTCAAATTCTGCATAAAAAAAGAATTCTGGGACAAGGCCATGCATATCTCCAAACTCCCATTTTCCCGTGAAATGTTCCCTCACAGGTGCCATTTGCTCCCAAGCAGATTAGGATCACTGGAAAATGCTCAAATCCTTTAGGAGCTCTTGCATTCCCACTGTTCCATAATTAACTCTCCTTGCCACCTGCATTTGTCTAATTCCAGCAAAAACAACTTCCGTGCCAGAGACCTCACTTTTGGAAGAGTAAAGAGCACCGTGGCTCAGCCTGGGGGTGGGTGAGAGCAGCCACTGCAGCCCCAAACTGCTCTGCTTTGTGATGTTTATTAGGAACTGGATTGTCTCAGAAATTACCACAGCAGTGGATAATCTAAAACAACCCCTGGATATTTCTGGCTCGCTCCTTCCCAGCAAACAGAGGGAATTATTCCAGGTGCCGAACGCCTCGTCCCCACCACGCGCACGTTCAGAGCTCTCTGTGAGCCGTTTGTTTTTTGTTGTGGTTGCCTGGAGAAGGAGCATCCTTTGGGAGGTCTGCAGAGGAGGCATGGAACAAATCCTTATCTCAAAGAATCTCACCTGGTTTTAATTAAGCAGAGCAGAGGGTGGCAATCTGGGAAGCACTGGGAAGCAAAGACTGGGAAAAGGTAAAATAAGTGATCAGATTCCCTGATTTCCATCAGCACAGCCCCTACACAAGCCAAAGGTCAGGGATCACTTGGGCAGGGCATGAAATAAGCCTCAAATGTTGAATTTGCCCCAGAATTCACTGAGGAAGTCCCTGCTTTGTGTTCCTATCTTTTCTTTTTAAGCTTATCTTTTGGCAGAGGTGCCACAGTGTTTGTGGCACAGCTGAGGAGATTTTCTGGAAGGATGTTTGAAGCTCTCAGGTATGGCAGTTGCTCAAAGTCTACCATTATTATTGCCCTTCAGGAAAAACATCTGTGAGAACTCCGATTGTGCTCACTTCCAGGACTGCTGTTACATTGATAAACAGAACTGTTGCTGAGTTGGGCTTCTCAAAAGCCAATTTTGCCATTTATCTGTAGGAAAAAACACACAGAAGAAGTGCATTCCGCAGGGATGTCTTCAACAGCACAACTTGGAAAAGTTTCCCATCTGCTCCAAGTCCATTAAATGCTGAAATGTGGAATTTTCAAGCCTGTGATTTGGGTGTAAAGGTTTGAGTTCTGTTCACAGCCACAGTTTGCAGCCATTCGGGCAGATGGGGATTGTTTATCGATGCCTGCGAAAAGCCTCCGTTTGTACACACGGACAAGATGACTTTTATTAATGAATCGTTTTGACACCTCAACCTCCACTTGTGTGTCACAGACTCTGAGTACACAAACATCTTGTGAGAGGGGAATATGCCATTATTAACCAGAAATTCATTTTAAAAGATACTTTAAATATGTGGCACTGCTCTAAATCCCACTCCTTTCAGCCTTCAGCTGTCTTTCGTAATAATGTTCAATTAATAAATTCCTTCATGGACTAGCTCAGTATAAAAACTGAAACTAAAAACTTTAAGAAATCTGCTCTTTTTTGGTTCCAGTTACATAATGGAATAGTCTGGAATGCTTTTTTTTCTTAATGAATAATGTGTTTTAAGCACAGTCCTACTTAACACGTCTCCACCCCGCTTCTCTGTAGTACTAATTACACAACATGAACTGTGTGTTGGATAATTATGTTGAAATTTCAAGCAAATAATTACTTTCAGCACAAAAATAAGGTATTTTACACCCTCCCTGTTCAAAGAGATGGACTCAGATGTAAAGGATGTAGCAGTTACATCTGGAATATGAAATTTTAAGTGCAACTTGCATCGGGCCATCATTTTTTTGTAATCTCAGCTTTGTTTCATGATTTTTAAACAACAAATAAATTGCCATATTCTATATAAAAGGGGAAAAATCCCATCTGAATCCTGCCTCAGATTCTGAAGAACAGTCAAAGTTCAGTGATGATAATGACAGAAACAACCCAGTGAACTTCTGATGGTCAGCTCACAAAATTAGTTTCAATCAGAACATAAATCCCTTCAGGTCCTCCTGCTAATCAAACAGAAAAATTAAATTACTATCTTAATCCCCCCCCACTCCTTTTTTTCAATGTTCTTAAATTTTAGTAAATTCTTTTCTTAAGTTTTGGGAGTTTTACAGTTCTTCAGCTGTGCTTTACACAAAAATTTCTTCACTTTCTTTAGCATCAACCTTTATTCTTGCTTTGCCTTATGAAAAATCCTAACTCAATTAATTACCCCATGAGTTAGTTATTTAGGGTGGTGTTTGCAACAGCGTGGGAATACTCACAATGGAGTTTTGTTTTGATTTTACGGCTGCATAAAATGATGAAATCTGAGACACACGTGGCAGGATGGAAACTGAGTAACTGCTGAAACACAAAACCAAAATAAAAAGCCTTTTAAAAAGTATTTTAGGGTTTTAAACCACATAAACCTTGTGATGCTTTCTATTTAGTAAGGATATTTCAATTACAAACAGCATTTTTTAAGCAAGTATCAGTGTTCAGAGCCACAACCACCACTGGAAGGCATTTCTACCTTGCTGCTCCCTGAGTTTTTCTGGAAAATAGCACTGCACACTCTGCTGTCCATCAGATATGCTGGAGATGTGCTGGAAAGCTGAGATACCCACGTATGGATCCCCTAAGCCTTCAAGGGGAAGAAGGTCTCACTGTTATCCACTTATCTCAAATTAGAATCCAATCCCAGCGAAGGGAAGGGGAGATAGGGATATTTATAATATCAAAACCAGACCACATGGTAACAAATGGCATTGGGGAATAAAAGAAAGAAAAACTGCTTTATCTCTGCTGAGGCCACCTTGGAAAGGCACATCCTGCATTTAACTGTAAAGCAGAAATCTCCTTCTCCTCCTCTGGGTAACAACATTTCCTTCTTCTGTAAAACATACAAGGTATCACCATCTGATCCCAAAATCCCAGTAACACCAAAATTTGTCTCCTGTTGGTTCCTGAGGGAAAGCAGCACCTGCAGCACAAAGAGTTTTGGGGCAAGGGCTATTCCCTCTCCTGCAGCACGCACTGGATCACATCCAAACAGCCTTTTAAAGTTATAATTGAAGTTTTATATATGCAATAACCTGAGTACTGAAATGCAAATTAAAAATCATTACTATTGCTGCCACACAGATCTGTCTTCTCTGGGCATGAGCTGTCCTACAGCACTAAAAACTGGGGACCTGGGGGATCATTTCAGCTTTGATGCCTTGTTTTTACAGGAGAGGAGAGCAGGGAGAGAGCAGCTGGAGGAACATTTATCCCCATTTCCATTTAGCCATTCAAGCTTCAAATCCTATTCCTGGCTTTGCAGGAGCCCTCAAACACATGAGCATGGATTCTCCCAGGACAGAGCGGAGCAGTGTTCTTGTTTCCTCTCAAACTGCTGTGCAACCAACTCCATTTCTCTGTTTATGCTTCCTGTCCAGTTTATTATTCTGTTGCTGCTCCAATGAGCCCAAGGAGGGATTTCCAAACTGTGTCACACATCCCACAGAACCACCTCAGAGTTTCATGGAGAGCCTGATTGAAAAGCTCCATTTCTCCTCAGACATGTGCATGGGCCCTGTGTGTGGGGCTGGGGCTGCAGAAATCAAGAGCACAACACACCTGGTGATTGAAAAGTGTGGGGTGAAGGCTGAAGATGACAAATTTGTGGTGGTTTTGCAGAGATCCCACCTGAAAGAAGAGGTAAAACTTTTCTGGAGTGCATTTATCCAAGCTGGTGCCACCTAATTCTCCAGAACCCTTCACAGCACCTGAGCAGCAGAGCCTGGGCACTGCTGTTTGGCTGATTACTTAAAGCACTGCATCTCCCTCAACATCATCCCTCCCATCTTCCCCAAATCCAGCCTGTGGCAGCTGTTCCTAATCCAGCAGCTCCTCTCCTCCAGGCCCCACAAACCTGATGGAGGAGGGTGAGGAGTTTGCAGAGTTGCTACATAAACTCTGTCTCTCCCAGAAAATGCCATCTGGGTTATGTGCTAAAATTAACCAAGGTGCCACAAAAGGAGCAGGGTCTGCTCTGCCTGATGAAGGAACACGTGGATTAGTGGATTTGAGCTGTCCCATTATTCTCCATTAGGGAAAACGTGCTCCCCCTGTTAAACCCTGGGGTCAGAGCTGGCTGTGCTGCGCAACGGGAAACCAGGAGCCTGCTCCCACATCCTGGATGTACAGGTTTGAAAGCAAACCAGTGAGAGGCTCCAAGTCAGAAATACAATTTAATAGGGAAAAGGTAAAATAAATGCAATAGTACAAAAGCGAACCACTGACAAAGTCAGAATACAACCTGGCACCCTGTCGGTCAGGGTGCTGGGAGCAGTTCAGATGAAGTGGTCCTGTTAAAGCAGTGATCCTGTAGAAGAAGAGTCTGGTCTTCGTCTGAAAGTCCAGTGGTAGCTCTTGTCCTCTGGAAATCCAGTGGGAAAAGGCTGTCTGTGGTGTTTGGAATCCTAGTTTATATTTAGGATGGAATGCTTGGTTTCTCCCTCTGGGTGGAGCTTCTCACAATGGGATGATAAGGCATTGATGGGCCCATTAACAAAAGATTGTCCAGAGGCAGTTATCTATGAGCCATGGGCAGGGTCCTTGATTGCCCATTAAACAAAGATAGCTCCCAGAGGGAGGAGGCAAGGAAAACACTGCCCCACCTGGATTCAATATTTTATGAAGATGGTAAAAGAATAAATGCTTTTGGGCACATCTTACACTGTAACCTAGGACACTGGATCAGGAGACCCAGCTCAGCCCCAAGAACCACAGCCCAGAATTAACCACGAGGAAATGAACCTGTTTAAAATACAAATCCTGCCCTTCCACATCTCTTGGAAGTTATCTGCCAATAGAGCTTCACCTCTCCAAGTCTCACAGAAAGCCAGGGAATGCTTCCTACGACAACATTCCTATTTTTCCTCAAATCCTTCATGTGGAATGACCCCAGTTCACCATCAGAGCTGCAGAATAAGGACTCTGAAATCCTTTTTTTTTTTTTTGGATAAACAGGTAGGAAAGGAGAGAAAATGCAAAGAACAGTTCACCCCCTCTGCATCCACAACACAAGAATTGGAGCTGCTGGATCATCCCTAATCCCTCCAGCAGCCCAAGAAGCAATCAAAGTAAACATCTGCTTTTCCTAAAAACCCCTTTCTCACAGAATCACAGCACCTTTGGTACAAAGCAAGAGCTGAGGTGAGCATCTGTTACAGTAAAAAAAAAAAAAAAATACAGCAGCACTTTTTAATATATTAAATTAGGCTATAGTGGCTAAAATTCCATTTTAATTTGAAACTCGCTGGATATTAAAGGCAAGTTTTAAAAGTTATTATCTAGGGTTTAATTGCATACATTATGTTTGTAGCCTTAGGTACTGCAGGTAGATCTTTAATATTCCCTGAAATATATTGAGATCGTGGAGCAGCCATTTAATTCTGCTCCAAGAAACTTCCAGAGGTTACTGTGGGAAAGCAGATTAGAGAACTCCAAACTTTTGGCTGTTGAGTGAAACTCCAATGGGTTTGGGCCTGGTGACAGGGAATTTCCAAAGTTTTAGCTGTAGGAAGTACATTGGAAGCATATGGGCTGTCATGAAAACATTGAGGCCACTGTTGACAGTCAGACACCAGATTAAAAATAGAAGGATTTTCAAGCTGCAATATGTGTGCTTGGAACAGTATCAGATATTTTCCTTCAAATATATTAAAAAAAAAAAAAAAGTGTCCAAACATTTAAATGGGACAGCACCTCCCTTCTATCTCATGTGGTGGGGGGGGTTGGTTGTGTGAGAACCTCCATTGTTTGGAGG
>VZTH01002189.1:294040-334244 GCA_013397815.1 Aleadryas rufinucha
GGAATGACCCCAGTTCACCATCAGAGCTGCAGAATAAGGACTCTGAAATCCTTTTTTTTTTTTTTGGATAAACAGGTAGGAAAGGAGAGAAAATGCAAAGAACAGTTCACCCCCTCTGCATCCACAACACAAGAACTGGAGCTGCTGGATCATCCCTAATCCCTCCAGCAGCCCAAGAAGCAATCAAAGTAAACATCTGCTTTTCCTAAAAACCCCTTTCTCACAGAATCACAGCACCTTTGGTACAAAGCAAGAGCTGAGGTGAGCATCTGTTACAGTTAAAAAAAAAAAAAAAGTGTCCAAACATTTAAATGGGACAGCACCTCCCTTCTATCTCATGTGGTGGAGGAGGTTGGTTGTGTGAGCACCTCCATTGTTTGGAGGGGTTAAGCAGAAAAATTGTAAAATTTGGCTAGAAATAATCAGAATTCCAGTCCTGTGACAAAAGAGCTGGAAATCTGGTGAGGAGCAAGGACTCCTCTTGGTTTCCTATGCACCTGCCTTTCTACCAAGTATTCAAAATCAGGGTTTCAAGAGACCAGAACTGCCCAGTGCTAAGGAGCTGTGCAGAGCCAGAACCATGTTCCCTCTAACCCAGAAACCATGCCATGTTCCTCAGCTCCGGTTTGGGGACTGTGGTCCCCTTGGCTCCCCCTGTGAATGCATTTCTGGGTCTCACTCAAGCAGGGAGCACCTCTGTACCCATCCTAACCCTGCTCCTGGGGGACAAGGTGGGTCAGAGAGCTGAGGTGGGAAACGAGCAGGCAGGGAAATTGCTGGAAAATCCAACCACTCCTCCCTCCTGCTGACACACACCGAGGATTTCTGCACACACACAGCCTCGTGGCATTTCTCCAGCCCAAATTCTGCTCACACCAATTGCTGCTGGAGTGCCACATCAATGATCTGGATCTTCCCACAAAGAATTTGACCTTTCCACCCTCACCACGTCACCCAGTACCAGGATTATTTGACTTTCAGTGAGAACTATCCTCCTAAAACCAATTCCTTAGTGCTTAATGATACAATTAATTTGCTAAATTGCTTAGGAACTTTTGAAAACACCTATTTTTTAAATATATATGTGAATATCTTTAAAGAAATAATCATCATCATCATCATCATCAAACCCAACTTCAACTCTGAGGTATTTTTTAAATTATCCTGAATTTCTACCCTGATTGGAGTGTTACTTCCTGTGCATTTCCTTCATCTTTTAACAGGAAATCCAGAGAGAAGCACTCCAAACATCTTCCCCACCTCGTTTTGACAGCCTCTGTAGGACAGAGCTTGTCCAAACCCAGCCCTACTCAACACTAAAGAAGAATAAAACCCCGAGTAATGCACAAACAATTCCAATTCATGCAGACATCCTCCAGAAAAGGATTAGATACAACAACAGGAAATACAGCTCCTTATTTCCTTCAAAATCCATGGAAGGCCTTCTGAGCCAGGACTTCTGCTGCTGCTGAAAAACCCGAGCCCGGGATGGCAGCTGGGATTGCAGCCTGCGGAGGATGAGCAAAGTATCTTTGCCTCCTTATTTTCAATTCCTCTGATTATCCGACAGTGCTGCGCTCACCAAATGTTTGTTTAACTTGGAGTGTTTGCTTATTTAAAAGCCATCTCTGCAATGGGAATGTGCAGCCTGGTGTCTGGGTGGTTGCTGCTGAATGGAGAGCAGGGGATGGGAGGAAGCCGAGCTCAGCTATTCCAGGCACACTCCACGCTCAGCAAACAAAGAGACACAGAGTTTTCATCTTTTGTTCAATCATTTCCAATGAATGCAAACTTTTTTCTTCTTCTTCTTCCTTGCCATTTAATTTTAAATTAGTCTAATCAGACATCTGCTAGGATGTGTCTGAATTAACAGAACTGAACACAAATCTTCTGTGAGCGCTCAAGTGCTGCTTCCCTCAAATGGCATTAACTCACACGGACACTCTGTGGAGCTAATTGAACATCCCCAGCACAATATTGCAGACTTTCTGATTTCACTTTATTACAGTCAGAAGAAATCACAGGATAGAAGGAAACATGTTGTTAAGGACTCCGTTCCGAAGCGGTTCAATAAAAGCAGGCTGCTTATCCTACTTTATTATCTTTATTATTGCTGCTCGAAGATGAAAAGAGAATTTCAAGACAGAAAAGCAGAGTTTGTCTCAAAGCTCTTCGTTTTCTTTTCAATAGCAAGGTACAGTTTACTCCTTAGAATTTAGGGGAATTTTTTTCTTGCCTGTACAGGGAATGTTGATATTGTGGAGTTCTCTTGTTCTTGTCACAAATTATGGTGGCATTTGTCAGTATTTCCTGAAGGTTTTGACATTACTCCAGGATATTGAGGGGGATTCTGCTGACCCTGGATGTGTTCTGAACTAATCATCTTTTGTCAAACTCCTGAAACTACCCAGCATCTGCACTCAGGAACACAGGTGGTCTGTTCAGGTGTGTGCTCCTGGCCCTTCCAGGGGGTAGGAATTTCAAAATCTGATTAATTAGAATTGAGGGACTTTTTTTAGCCTGTGTTTGTGGGGTTGATACTCACACCAACACAACAACCATCTGAAAATCCCACATATTCCAGGAGCCAGTTTAGATCTGCTTCAAGTGATAATTCAGTATTGATTAAAATAAAAATCCTGAATAAAAACTCAAGACTCCTTCTATATTTTTAACCAAAAGGTTGGTTTTTTAAGCAATGCTTTTAAAGGTATCCAAGATTTCAACCCACAAGTTCTACAGGCAGAATAACTGCAGAATTCTGTAAAGAAGCATTTCCCTAAGAGTTTTAAGCTCTTGCCATGTTTATTGGTGTTTGTGGGCTGTAGAGGATGACCAAGGAGAGAAGTTTCCGTTCTTGGGGCAGTCCTGTCCCTCGAGGCTGCTGCCAAAGCTCTGCAAGGAACACCAGGGAACTTTGCATGAATTTTTCAGCTACCTGCGTCCCTGTCATCTCTTAAATACAAATAAAATCGAGCCCAAATGTCCCTTTTTTATGAGTAATGGGAAATGAGGCAGAATCAATCGTTGGCAAAGTAAAAGATGCTTAATATTGATTGTTCTTCTGAAGGATGAGGAAGCTTTTCTAATGCTCGTTGGGGGACATGGGGAGGGGACAGCGTATGGATTTGTTTTCCTTTCTGCATTCCCGAGGGAGCAAGGAAAAGATGAGGCCATGATAGATGATAATTCTGCAAGGAATGACTAATGAGGAGCTGAGCTGCCTCTGTAGCAGCACTGAAGGCAGTAATAACCAGAGTAATTGGGTTTATTGGGTTTCTGCTTAGCACACATCCAGTCCTCTCCAACATCCCGTCCCTCCAAAGCATTTTATGCTCTCTCTGTCTTTCCTTTTTATCATGCCTGACTTGAGTTATTTCATGAAATTTGACCTTGTATTCTTAATCTCATCTACTTGTTCTGCATAGTTCATCTTCTTTATTCTCCTCAGTAGCTGTTGTGTCAAACAGCCCACGTAGCCACGGCATCCCCGGCTGCAGTGCCAGCCCTCACTCAGGGTGGATTCACATGGCTGTAGCCCCAGCAGCTCCATTTCATCTTCTCAGGGAATCTGGCTCAAGAAATAATACTCCAGGATAAATCTGCTAGAAGTGCACGACCCTCTTTTACAAATCACAATGGTATCTCTGTGCTATAATTAACAACAACTTCCATTTTCAACTAAATGCTCGTTTTTTTAAGAGGTTGGAAACAGCAAGAGTTACGTGAAAGTCAGAAAAAAAAAGTTATTATTTGCTATGATTTTTTTTTTCTAAAAGGCTTTTACTCTCCTGCTGGGAAAACATCTCTGCAGAAATCCATTCTTGCAGGGGAAGGGGAAAAAAACACCCCAATGTTTCATATTTCCTATCAGTGCCATTCCACTTCCAACACCCCAAGAGCAAAGCAGGCACTCCATTCCAGCCTAATGACACAGTAGCTGGCTGTTCCCTACAGCTGGGTGCTTTGCATGGTGAATTCATTCCTCTTGCAGGATTATGTCATGCTGGAGCTCCCTTTGGGGGAGTTTGCAGCCCCTGCTCGTGCTCCCAGCCTCTCTGGCACTCGTACCCACTCATTTCCCAGAGGTGCCCCATGTCACAGGCACTGCAGAGCCCGGCTGGTGGCCCCTGCTGCCCTCTGCACATGCTCAAGTCCCAGCTGGCATCGTTCCCTCATCATCCACATCATGTTGGGTCCAACTGTTGCTGTGTCCCCTCCGACAACAGTTTCAGTATCTTGTGGTAGCACAGATTCTTTCCCACGGGAATTTTTCTCTTCTTCTCCCTGTGTTCTATAAATAAAGATAAGGTTTGGATGTTATTGAAACTGTCTCTGGAAAGATGGGCAGTTCTACCTNATTGATTGTTCTTCTGAAGGATGAGGAAGCTTTTCTAATGCTCGTTGGGGGACATGGGGAGGGGACAGCGTATGGATTTGTTTTCCTTTCTGCATTCCCGAGGGAGCAAGGAAAAGATGAGGCCATGATAGATGATAATTCTGCAAGGAATGACTAATGAGGAGCTGAGCTGCCTCTGTAGCAGCACTGAAGGCAGTAATAACCAGAGTAATTGGGTTTATTGGGTTTCTGCTTAGCACACATCCAGTCCTCTCCAACATCCCGTCCCTCCAAAGCATTTTATGCTCTCTCTGTCTTTCCTTTTTATCATGCCTGACTTATTTCATGAAATTTGACCTTGTATTCTTAATCTCATCTACTTGTTCTGCATAGTCCATCTTCTTTATTCTCCTCAGTAGCTGTTGTGTCAAACAGCCCACGGAGCCATGGCATCCCCGGCTGCAGTGCCAGCCCTCACTCAGGGTGGATTCACGTGGCTGCAGCCCCAGCAGCTCCATTTCATCTTCTCAGGGAATCTGGCTCAAGAAATAATACTCCAGGATAAATCTGCTAGAAGTGCACGACCCTCTTTTACAAATCACAATGGTATCTCTGTGCTATAATTAACAACAACTTCCATTTTCAACTAAATGCTCGTTTTTTTAAGAGGTTGGAAACAGCAAGAGTTACGTGAAAGTCAGAAAAAAAAAGTTATTATTTGCTATGATTTTTTTTTTCTAAAAGGCTTTTACTCTCCTGCTGGGAAAACATCTCTGCAGAAATCCATTCTTGCAGGAGAAGGGGAAAAAAACACCCCAATGTTTCATATTTCCTATCAGTGCCATTCCACTTCCAACACCCCAAGAGCAAAGCAGGCACTCCATTCCAGCCTAATGACACAGTAGCTGGCTGTTCCCTACAGCTGGGTGCTTTGCATGGTGAATTCATTCCTCTTGCAGGATTATGTCATGCTGGAGCTCCCTTTGGGGGAGTTTGCAGCCCCTGCTCGTGCTCCCAGCCTCTCTGGCACTCGTACCCACTCATTTCCCAGAGGTGCCCCATGTCACAGGCACTGCAGAGCCCGGCTGGTGGCCCCTGCTGCCCTCTGCACATGCTCAAGTCCCAGCTGGCATCGTTCCCTCATCATCCACATCATGTTGGGTCCAACTGTTGCTGTGTCCCCTCCGACAACAGTTTCAGTATCTTGTGGTAGCACAGATTCTTTCCCACGGGAATTTTTCTCTTCTTCTCCCTGTGTTCTATAAATAAAGATAAGGTTTGGATGTTATTGAAACTGTCTCTGGAAAGATGGGCAGTTCTACCTGGCCTATGGGCCTAGGGGGAGGTTTTGAATTGACCCAATCCGGAGAAACTTTTAAAAGTCTATATAAGTTTTAGAATTAAATAATATAATCAGAATTCCGCCTCACCCGATCCAGTTTGGTTCTTGCACTCGGCTAGCGCTCAACAGCGACAGTATCTCAGGTTCTTTCAGGGCACGAGAGATGCAGCTGTAGGGTCAGAATCTTCCACAGTGTAAAAGGGAAAGGGATTGCTCAGTTCCTTTTGAAAGGCAGAGAGATGAACTGATGAGAAATATTCCTAAGCATCCTTCTGATGCTCTGTCTCCTCCAGGAATTCATTTTCCCCACAGCCTTGCACAAAGGAAAACAGATTATTATGGAATCTCCCCTAGACCTGACAACTGCCACTTGACCTTCTAGTTACAGATGTGTGCTTAAAACAGACAGATGTGTGATGTGGGGATGGGAGACAAAGCCAACAGAGGATCTCAGAATGTTTGTGGTGGTCACATTTGCTCTTCACCCTTTCAGAGCCTTTTGGGACAAGCTCTGTTTCCATGGAACAATCTCCACAAGGCAAATAATCCAATAGTTTCTGTGCAGTGGTTGTGAAAATCTTATTTAAAGACTGAAGCTTCTTCAGTGCAACTCCAAAGCATGTTGTAGAAATGAGAATACACATCTGATTTTCTTCATAAAGGCAGTTAAAACCTCTGAAACCACACAATAAACATGTCACTGGGTCAGTCAACTACAGAAATTCAGAGATTTTGGGGATTAGCATTGCTCTGGCTGTGCCTGCCGGGGTGATGACAATCACACTGTGACCCTGTGCCAGGACTGATGCACGCCTTGGACAAAATCTCCCTACAAATTAAGAATAATAATGAATAGGTAGCACAGCAAAAACTTCCAAGATAAAGGTATCCCTAGGAGGCTCAGTTTATTCTGAAGTATCAATTTGAAGCCAGTAGGTACAAGGCAGGGCTCTGAACAGGGCCGGCTGAGCCAGGAAGTCTCCGAGGGGCCTCATTAACATGGATTTCCCCATTACAGGCTCTTCAGATGGAACATGGATTAGCACTGGTTCTGCAGGGTTTCAAATGGTCTGTGTTAAATTTCAGCAGTTACATGCACATCATTAGGCATGGAGCAGGAAGAGAAAGTGTTACTAACAGAGGAAAATCATCTCCACTAACAGAGATTAATTAAGCCTCAGATAACACAGAGATTATTCAGGTTTTTGTACTTGAAGTCACCCAATGAGTGCAGCCTTACAGTGGCCTTCCTCCTTTATCCACTACATCTTGAGCTGATCCCTTTGTTTTGTGCACTAACATCCTCCAGCTCTGTTAACAAAGAGTTCCTGGCACTTTTCAAATCCCTGGAATGTGGCAGCAGCACAAATAATACATACAAGAGTTTGTGCCTTCAATGACAGAGTCTCCCCAGCCCAGGGAGGAGAGGGAGTGATGATAATAAGTATAATAGTAACTGCATTAGGCCAGCAGGGTCAGCAGCTGATCTTGCTGCAGTCTGAAGAGGTGATTTTAATTCCAGTAATTGGCCCCAACCAGCAGCAGGAATTGATGTGCTGCCACTTTTATCTGTTTGCTGCTCGCCACGTTCAGATGCAGCAGCGCTGCACGACGAACACAAATTACCTGCTGGAGTCAATGGAAGTGATTGCTTTGCTCCCATTATTGATCAGCTGTGGTGCTTAGACAAAGCCTCAGCCACTGTCCCATGCCCAGCTTATTGAAGATGAGTGCTCTGGAGGTACCACAGCATTCAGGGAGCCAGGGAACAGCTAATTGTTATTATACTGCTGATCATTATTATGATTCTTTTGCTTAATGACCAGCATTTATATGATGCTGATCATGCAGTTACCCTACAGCACTCTGCAAGCTGCACAAAAGGTTTTACAAATTCTGTTTCTGAGCCTAAAAGCATTATTATGACTCGGCCATTCTGTGTAATGGGAAAAAGAAAGATCAGGATTATCCTTAATAAGTGTTGTAGCAAAACATTTTGTCAGTCTAAATACTCAGAATATCCAGCTGTGCTGGGTGTGTGGGGGCTCCCAGCTGGTGAGGGGCTTGTCACAGATCTCACATTTACCAGCACAACGACTGAAAATCTACAAAGTCACCCAAAAAGGGCTGGTGCAGGTCACAGGAGTTCACGTGGGTGGGTCACAGCCACCCAAAAAACGACAAGATCACCCTCCCAGGAGGCTCCTTCTCGCTCCCAACTTTTCAGGGAGTGTAAAGCTCCTGACACACATTCAGTAACTTTGTTAAATGGGGTGGACATAACACAGAATTGTGCTCTGGTGTGAGTGCCTGGCTCCATGTCAGAGATATTGCTGTCATTAATATTTTAGATGGCATCCCAGCTCCTCTGCAGGAAGGGTTGGACAAGGAGCTGTGCACACACCACGGGTTTGATCCCTGAGCTGACTCGGTGTCCTCACAGCCCCAGCCCTGCCATCACAGGTGTGTTCTCAGGTACCTGCCTCTGCCACTGGGATACAGATTTTAGCTCCTGTTCCAGGCACACACTGGCTCTTACCTCACTTTTCCACTGTTTAGCACTGAAGGGAAAAAAAACCCACATGAGTTTAAGAGCTTTTAAATTTAAGGCACTACCTCATGAAATGCAGAGCAATAAACAGGGCCAGGAGTTGGACTCAGTGATCCTTGTGGGTCACATCCAGCTCAGGATATTCTGTGACCTTCTGTGGCTTTCTAAATAAGCACATTTTTCTCCATCCTATTGGGATAAAATTCCCAGCTATAATACCCAAAGGAGAAAAACATGATGCATAATCCTATGTCATCAGAGAATAAGGAAACAGGGTGTCTTAAAATTTGGGAAGGGGCAGGGGTTTGGCTGCCTTAACAGAAAGAGCCTCCAGATCAGAGTCATGTGCTGTCATAAATAATTGGAAAGTTTGTTTGACCACCCTTTGTCCCACAAACAGGGCACAGGGAGGCAGCAGCAGCCCGATGGAGAATCCTGCCTTTCCCACAAGATCAGGACACCTCCAAATGTCTCTTCTTCCTGCTGCTTGAACTTCCCATTCATGTGCAAAGGTGGAAGGAATTAATTACAGAGATTTCAGCAGAGCTGAGAGCTCTTCACAGGAAAGCACCTCGATATCAGGTGTAAAGAAAACAATCCAGGAGCCTTGGACCCACTCCAGGAGCAATACTTGTCTCCTTTCTTTATGGATACTCAGAGAGCTGCCCCCATTCCCAAAAAAAATATTTGAGGAAATTAGTTTTTCCACCTGATTCTTTGGCCAATTTCCCACAGCAGAGATAAGACCAGAGTGTGTGCATTTACAGATTACTGCTCTCTGTTCTCCTTGTCCTTGGGAAAAGGGACTTGTTTCCTCCAGGAGCAGTTCACCCTAAACAGCTGGAGTACTTCTTTAACAACATAAAGATCAATTAAATTAGAAAGTTATGCTCAGCAAGGAGAAATGCAGCTGTCTAGATCCAAGCCACACATGAGATGATAAAACTTTTTAATTTTACTTGTTAAACTCCTTCTCATTGACTTAGCTAGGAAGAAAAAATAAACAAATAAACCACTGAGTGTGGTTTTGGGTAATTTTGTTCGATTTAAGAAAAACAAGCAAAGAAAAGTAGCAACTGGCAAGGAATTCTGCCCTGAACCCCTGCAACTTACTGGAAATAAGATATTAATAACTTGGAGGGGAAATGGTAGGTTTGTGATTTTCCATGCCATTTCCCAAGGTGTTTTGTTTAACATGTTGGGGAAAGAGAGAAGATTTTCACCAAATTTAAAAGTATTGATTTCTGTGCTTAGAAGATGGGTCTGATCTGGAAGAAAACCTGACTAATTCCTCCATGGATTCTGTATAAACCCCATGATCTGCACCTACTCCCACAAAGCAAAGAGAAGAGAAGTTATTTCCAAGTTTGGTATTTATCCAGTCACTGGTGTTTCAGGGATTGGTGCCCACATATTAATTTTGAAGCTGGTTCATCCTGAATCTGTTGCCTGGCCCAAAAATTACACAGTGTTTGTTACTCTGCAGTGGCAGCAGCTTTAGTTGTGGCTGCCCCTGGATCCCTGGCAGTGTCCAAGGCCAGGCTGGACGGGGCTTGGAGCAGCCTGGGACAGTGGAAGGTGTCCCTGCCCATGGCAGGGGTGGCACTGAGTGGGCTTTAAGGTCTCTTCCACCCCAAATCACTCAATATAATTTCAACTTTACAGTGAATTTCAGAAAGATTTGGATGAATCTGGCACAAACAAGTTAAAAAAAAAAAAAAAGGCTAAATCCCAAATTCTTACACATTCTGCAGGATGGATGGGAGATTGGAAAGAAAAAGATCACTTAACACCTTTCTTTCATGTTTAGCTGTGGTTTATATGTCGTTTTCTGTCTAAGTGGATGCAGATTAAAAAGCAAAATATGTTAGAAGCACTCACACCAATCAGTTGGGTAAATAAAGGTAACTAAATTACATGTATTTTTGCTAATTACCACCCTAACTACATGGGGATTTGTCAGCAATCCTGTTCTTTATTCAGATAAAGGCAAGTACGTTCCAAACAGCAGTGCCTGTGCTTCTGCATTTCAGTCACATAAAATGTGGTTTCAATGTGGCTGTTTTATAGATCAAAAGTTTAATTCATAAATAAAATTAAATGGTTTATATGTTAGGGGGTGTGCTCAGTCTTGCAGCTCTTTATAAATGACCTGTGACTGTGTGGCTGTTACAGGTTTGATATCGAAATGTCTCGGGCCCATTTTCCTGTGTTTTCCAGAGGAAACACAGAGTGGTTTGGGTTGGAAGGAACCTGAAAGACCATTGAGCTTCAATCCCCTTGCCATAGGCAAGGACATCTTCCACTATAAAGGAAGATATTTTATAATTGCCTTCAGTTTCCCAATTTTCACTCTTTATGTACCATATCCTCAGCTCACATAAACTGGAACAGCTCTGACTTCACAAGCTGAACTGGAATAATTTTTGCTACCAGGAGCTTCGGTCGATTGGTTTGTTCTGGGGGGGAAACACCAAACTCCTCATTGCTGCCCACGCATTTTCCACAGAATCAGGGAATTTTGGGGGTTGGAAGGGACCTTACAGTCCCAAATCCCTGCCATGGGACACCTTCCACTACCCCAGGCTGCTCCAAACCCCATCCAACCTGGCCTTGGACACTGCCAGGGATCCAGGGGCAGCCACAGCTTCTCTGGGAAATGATGCATTTGATAATTAATTATTTGCTTTTGCATTAATTATTTGCAGTGGGAGCCCTCCCTAGCAGCAGACAGGGAGTGTCACAGTAGCTGGCAAAACATGGAAGAGTTTCTCCAAGGACTCTTAGTTGTGGAATTTGTTGTGGATTACTTGTGGGATTTGCCCCAAGTCCCTCATGGAATTGGAGTCTTATGCAAAACTCATCATGAAACAATCTTTGTCATTCCAAAGGGCAACTTGTCTGATAGATTGGGAAGATGATGGACACTTATCTCCTCAGAAAAATCTGATGTCTGACAAAGTGATGGACATGGTGATAACTGACACGAGGATTATGACAGGTTAATGAAGTAGGGCCGGCTCACTGCAGCAGCAAAATTCATTATCACATCTTAGGCAGATGAATCCCAACTCTCCTCACATGCTGCATTTACAGGGTTTATTTCTGCAAGTGAAAAAACCCTTGAAAATGATTACAAGTTTCATCTGGCTAATCTCTCAATATTCCTGCAAATCATCCCAAAACTTTCCCCTTGGTCTTTGACTGAGCTGATCAAAAGCTTCCACTTTTGCTCATGCATGCACCACCTCGAAACAACCCCCAACACCAGAGAATGGTTTGTCATGTCCATCTCACTGCTACTACAACAAAAATGTGCCCTGACTGTAGGAAAAACTTCCATAAAAAAGCAAGGGAAGCAACCCAAAGAGCTGGAAAAGGCTACAGAACAACCTTAGGATAGGAGAGCTTGGAAGATGAAGTTATGGCCCATCTCTGTTTGCACTGGATAAATAAAGTCACATTTGCTAAGCTGAACTTCACTGAAAATAATCAACAAATTAAAGATCTGCTTCTGCTCTTCAGGCTGCTCAGTGTAACCTTGGCTAAAAGCTCTTATGCACAAGATCTGAGAATTGCTGAGGTTGGGAAAAACCTCCAAGATCAGAGTCCAGCCTCGACCGAACACCCCCACGCCCACCAAACCATATCACAGAGTGCCACATCTACTCAGAGTTTGAACACTTCCAGGGATGGTGACTCCACCACTTCCCCAGGCACCCTGTTCCAATGCTTCACCATTCCATAAAGAAATTTTTCCTGATTTCCAGCCAAGATGTGAGGCTTTTCCTTCAGAAATTATCTCAATATGTGCTTCAGAGTGATCTGAACGTGAGTTTTGTGCTGTTCCAAGGCTCCATTCAGGTTGTACTGTGATAAATATCCAAACAGAACAGAACTCCCAGGATTTATTAACTGAAATTAGGATGAAGCAGCTTATGACACTCCAAAACAACAATTTCAGGAAGCACTCACAATAAAGTGAGGCAGTTAAAGCCATATAAACCAGTCAGTGATTAAAGATTTAACATGTTGTCCTGGACTCACAATACAGCCATTCTGGAAACCAGGAACGTGCCTGTGGGATTTGTAATTCCTTACAGAAAGCATTCTCATTTACTTGGAAGAAACTAAGCCCATTTGATGGTGATATCATTTCAAAGAATGTACTGAAGCTTATTAGGAGCAGCAGATTTTATTTTTTCAATTGAATCAATGGTAAATCCTATGAGAAACAATGAAAAAGTTTTGGTTTTTGTTGTTGTTGTTGTTGTTGTTTTAAAAAAAAAACTAACAAGAACCACTATGAATTTAACTGGAATTTACCAAAGTGTCTTTGGAATGTGCTTTATCAATCAACATGCTGTTAAAATAACCATGGTTGTAGGAGATGGTCTCAAGGCCAGGCTGGACGGGGCTTGGAGCAGCCTGGGACAGTGGAAGGTGTCCCTGCCATGGCAGGGGTGGCTCTGGATGGGCTTTAAGGTCCCTTCCAACCCAAACCAGTCTGGAATTCTACAATTCCATGATATAAACAACAAATAACCCCTTAATCCACAGCCTAAAAACATTCCTGTTAACATCACTGCGCCTTTCCATTTTCCATTAGCCATTTCTTTTTGTCTGAAATCATTTAGAACTTTGGGAGGGAAAAAACATCTGAGCCTTAATTTTAACATAAAGCACATCAAACATTCAAACGCAGCTCTGCATGGGGGTTGAATTCCTTCCACGCATTACAACAAGCTCGATTCTGTCACTTCTATGCAAAGTAATCATCTGAGCCTAATCTTCCAAGGAATCCTGGCACCAGAAATGCAAAAAAGGACTTTCAAAGGAGCTCCCCGAGTAACTCATTTTAAATAAAAGCATCAGTGCTTTTATTCATTGAATAAAACTTAAATAATTAAAGATACACAGACAACCACATATGCAAATAAATGTCATTGCAGGGCTCTAGACAGGTGTCATGCACCAGAGCTCCTCTGAAATTTCCAGCTGACAGCTCTTTATGGTTAGGTCGATGATTGTTTTGAAAATGTAGCTCTTAGGCGTTTTCATGGACTTCTCTGCAAAACAAAGATAATCCCTGACTATTGTAAGAATTAATACATTTAAAGATTGTGCCATGCTCAGACAGCAGAGCAAAAGGTGTGTTCTGAAGGGATCAGAAACAAGGTACAAGAAATGAACGCTTAAATATGTATTTTTTGGAAATTAAGAATCGATATATCACAGGCTTCAGAAAACTGGGAAGAACTGGAAGGTTTTTCTGAAGTCAATAATTCTGTTCCTCCACCAAATCTGGCACATTGCAAGGTAGAATATTTCAATATAAATAAGAATTTATTTTTTTTTTAATAAAATGGATATCAGTCAGGCCCTTTCTCCTCCTGATATCAGTAAAATCATTATTTTGACCAGTTGTGTCCTTCCTCCACTACACAGCTCCAGCTGATGGAGCAGCTCTGCCCCCTTGTATTTCCAAGTGAGCCAGTGAATACTTTTCCAAGGTGTCCTGTTGGCCACGAGAGCATGAACTGAAGATGTCAAAGTCTTTGGAACAAGGGCAAACCAGCACCACACCTTGGATCCCCTCACATCTCCCCCAGACCTTGCTTTGAGAGAGAAAGTGAGAGATTAGGGATAACAGAGATGATGGTTATGAAGGATTAATCCCTCTGGACGTTTGCCTTCCCAGAGCTTAAATCCCCCTCTGCCTCCCCCTCCAGCCTCAAATCACCGAGGGCTGGTTCAGCAGCAGCTCCTGTGAGTAAATGCTGTAGGGTGGAAGGAGCAAATCCTTCATTACCTTTTGGGAGTAACTCATCTGGTGACCTTGAAGTGGTTACACAACCTTGTTTTGCAATCCCGGGTCAAACGAGGACCACGCTCGGAGCCATCTGCTGCAATTCACCTCGGCCTTCCCCGCTACAATGATTGCAGAGCATGTTGCAAATAGATTAGTTTGCCCTGCAGCAATCTATTTTTGGGTCCCAACTTGTAATCCCAAATTACAAACCCTCTATTGTTTGAGGGGAGTGAAGTGGCCAGTGCAGGCTGCCCGAGTGTGGCATGAACGTCACCCTGGTCCCAGCCGATTTTACACGGTGAGGGATCTCCCAGGCTTTTGAGAAATGATCCATGGGAAGGAGTGAAGGGCAAACTCAAGTGCTCTGGGAGTGATCCCATGTTTGCTGCATAGCAGGGGTGGTGGATATGAATTTATCAGGTCTCTCTGGAGTTTCTGCGTCTCTCAAAACCTCGTGTGAACGGCCTGGGATTCCCCACCCTTCCTGCCACAGTCCAGCTGCCATCAAATCCCAGGAGGAGCTCCAAGTCTCAAAAGGCTGACCACGCTTTCAGTGAATATTTTTTTTCCTAGATTAAATATTAGGAAAGATTTTCTCACTGAAAGGGTGGTCAGGCACTGGAACAGGCTGTTCAGGGAAGCGGTGGCATCACCATCCCTGAATGTGGCACCTGGGGACATGGTTCAGGGGTGAACACGGTGCTGTTGGGGGTTCATAGTTAAACTCAATGATCTTTGAGGTATTTTCCAACTTTAATGGTTCTGTGATTCTATGAAAATGCTCTAAAACTAAAGCATCTTAACCAGAGTGCAGTGATGTGTGAATGTTGATCACAGCCAAAATAAAACACCTGAATATTTTGAATAGGGTAAATTCAATCCAATCACAGGCTGTGTCTGTCACCAGACTATTCATTTATTCTGGCATTCTCAAGCACTAAGAATAGTCAAATCTGAGCTATTATCTCCATTTTGCTGCTATTTTAATTTGGGGTGTTTTGTGCTGCAGTGAATACTGAGACATCACAATATTTTTAGAGTCTGAAAAATAACATCACTCTCAGGCAGTGGCACGAACATTTGCATTTGGAAAATAGGACAGGTGCAGCTAAAGCACCAGCTGCAGGCAGAAAAAATTGTGCCATCAATACCTGGAGAAATACTTTAAAGTGCTTTGCTAGACCTGGTTTGTTGTAACTTTTCCTTGTTCCGTAGCCTCATAAAAGTGCTTTTCCTTTTCCGAGGTACTGTGCTTAATCCAAACCTTACTGAGGTAAATCCTGTGATTTAAACTAAATTCACCAAATCTCCTATGACAATTTTGCCAAAATATCCCTGAATATTCATGGTGCAAAGGCCCCCTTGCCTCACCAGAAGGATGTGAGGAGCTGCCAGGCAAGTCCCACTACTCAGCTCTCTCTACAACTTTGCTTAAAACCCAAAAAAGAAAGAGACAACAAACAGCTGGAGCTTTTCAGCTTTTTTTTCCCCCTCTGGTTTGCTTGACCTTTTCATAGCTGGCTGAACATCACGAGAAAACTCCACACAGGATCAGGCATGAGGATACAACTGATGAAAGATCCATGGCCTGAAGCCTTTCCCCACTGGATGCATTCTTTGCTGTCAATACACTTTACTCTCCCCTATTCATTATAAACACTTCCCCGAAGTCTCCAGGTTTTAAATACCAAGTGTTTTCACTTCAAAACCCGGAATAAATCTCAATTTATTCTTGAGTATGGAGCTTTTAGGCTCCAATTTTTGCCCTAAGTGAATAAATCAATTTCTATTTAAGTAGTAGTGTCTTTCTCTCGCTGTTTGAAGCTGCAAGAATAGTTACACTTATTCTACACAGAAAAAATCACCTCATTGGGTACTTTATAGACTTTGGTGCCAACTGAGTCACTAATTTACTCTGTCAAATCAAATTAATCTTGCCTCAAAATTCACTCTGTTATGGTCAATGGATGAGAGATGAACTGCAAGGAATTCACTGGAAGGCCATGCTCAGATTAAACAGCATATTACACAAAAACACTTGAAGAAATTAATAGAATTACTCTGGCTACAGGGCAAGATTCCCATTCAGAATTTACTTTCCAAGAAAGGCCTGGAGTTTTTCAGCTTTACTACACAAACATCCCAAGTTCAGAAACCTTCAGTCATGCAGTTCAGTTTTAATTATAAAATGGAACTGAGACATCATAATACAAACGATTCAGAAGTTATCCTGCCTTAATTGTACAGGAATCAGGACACTGCTTGGAAATGCCAGAATTAGCTAAGCCAAAGCTAAATCCTCTGCACAAATCCTCTCCTCCACACACTCATCTATGCCACTTTGGATGCAGCACAGCTATTTCTATTGCAAACAGCTCTGGTGCTGTCTGATTGTTTTCTCTTCAGCTCAGTGAAAGGTACCAGAACAAACAGAGGAGGTAAAGGAGAGCAGCGAGGCGGGCGCTGAATCACCCGCTGATGCAAACAGCATCTCGGCATTATTTCAGCACACTGTCCCTAAGCTTAACCTCTCCAAAATTCCAGTAAGAACTTTAAAAACAAAGCAGTTTTCTAGGCCCTGGGTCATCTAATTAAAAAGTTTGCTCCTTCCTTTTGGAGGGATGAGGCACAAACCCAACATGCACGATTAAAACTTTCTCCACGCTGGTGAGCCCACGCTGTCACGCAGCAGAGCTGGCAGGGTGCAGATAAATGGCACAACAACGTCGGGCACAACACTCTTCATGTTCCTTTTATTAGCAACGTTTAATGGCCTTTCCACTTTTTGCCATGAATTAGAGGCGCTCATGTCTGACACTTAAGAAATTAGCACGACACAAATCATCTGTAAAAGTCTTTTTAACACGGTGACAACTGATTTCGGCTTGCAAGGGAGAAAATTAGTCTTTTGTGAACAGCCCTGAGAGCACTGAGCGAGAACCATCCTTTTACAAGGGAGCTGGGAATTTAGCAGGAGCACTCAACCCTCCGCAGAATCAGAGCTTTAATTTTTTATTCTGCAAAAGGAAGCCGGAAGAATTTGCTTCAGGAGAATTTATAGACATGTACTTTATACACCCAGTCCATAATACAGATGAATAGCTCTAGATGTTTACGGTATATTTAAGTACACTCGTGGGACCCATCCCAACTTGATTCTGTAATATCAATTTTGTTATATATTTGCTGTGGGGAAGATGTTAATAGGCTGTTAAAACAGTCACTAGGAAAAAAAAATTTGAATCAACCTCATAAATCCTAAAGCATCTGATTTCAGTTTTATGTTTATTTCTTTCACTAGGATATTGAAAAGAAGAGTTAGATTCCCAGTAAATCTTTTATAGGTTACACTGGTTTATGGTCTTAAAATGATGGCACTTGGTAGTTAATTTTCCTGCTTGGAAAAAAAAAAAAGGCAACATTATCCCTATATCACATCTTCAGCTTAAATGCATATTCTGCACCCCCTGCTCTTTAAGGAATCATAACTTAAAGCCAGGATTTTCATTTCCTTCCCTTTTTCAAGTTTCCTTGAGGAAAACACTTGATCCTCATGAAGCAGGTTATTATTTATAAGAGGAGATCGGGCCTGAGGGTGGATTGCCCTGCCCAGGTCAGCAGCAGAATCACTTTTACCACGTTCACAGGGACAGGACAGCCCTGGCACAGCAAAAACACACGGCACCAAGCCTGACACAAACCAGGCAATGAGAACCTGCTCAATCCTTTCCCCTCTCAAGTCCCAAAATCTCCTAAAATCCCTCCAAAATTCCCCCAAATCCCTCAAATTTTGGGCCTGCACCAAATTCAGGGTGTTTCCCCCCAAATTCAGGGTGTTTTTCCCTCCTCCAAAACCCCCCTGAAAGCCTGCCTGTGCAAGGCAAACACAACAGAAGCAGCAGCACCAGGTTTGCTGGGACGAGGCTCGTGGCACATGCTGAAGCCAGGGGTGACTGGAAGAAAGGCCCACCCAATTCCCAGTTTCAGCAGCCACCTCAGGAAAACTGGGTTTTGTCCATCTGCATGAGGTTGAGAACTTGGCTTTTAGCTTAGGGATTTGGCTCAGGATGAAGGAAGTTGAGGGAAATACTGTAAGTGCACATTGCAGCTTAACATGCTCACAAAATAAATGACACAGAAGGCTTTTGGCCATGCTGGTATGTTCCTTTTTAAAATTATTTCAGGGTTTTTTCCTGCAGCAATACTGACAGGTAACACGTGACACCACATACATGGCACAATTTTCAATCACAGGTTTAGCAGTGGAAGGATCCCTTGAGGTGAGACCTCCACTCCCCCCAGATTTAACGTGCCACTCTCCCCTTTCTCTGCACGCTCCTCTAGGAAGTCTGAGGGATTTAATCTCTTCGTTGTGAGAGCACATCACGCAATGCAAACTCAAGTGAGCTCTGCAAAGCCTTCAAGCTCAGGGATGGCCTCACACCCCTCTGCTCCCCATGGCAAACAAATGACAGTAAAAGGAAGAAACCAAAGCAATTCCACGGCCAAGTGCCAATAAAACTGGCTGAATCTGGAGGCAGCATTGAGTAAGAGACAAGTGCTGCTAAAGGAGAAGGAAATTTGCAATCAGACACACTCCTTGTAGCCCATGGCCCAGTCTCTCCTGGGGTACCAGCTCCCTGGTAGTGGAGAGGAGCTGCCACTTTCCAAGGAAAAAGGATCTCTAACAGCTTCATTCCCTGTTCCAAAAGCATCTCAGAGCACATTTAATAAGCTTGTTTGGTTTCTGAGTTAGCTGAAGGAACGGGTCTGTGAGAAGGTAACTCCACGTAAAGGGGGCAAATAGCTAAAGGTGAAAGTGTCCTGCCTTTACTTCCTTCTAACACAGAGCCCTGCAAAGCTGCATGTTCTCCATTTCTCTGCCCAGGCTCTTCCTGTTCTGCCTCATCCCAAAGCAGCAGCTCCAGTTCTTTGGCCAAAAGGATGCTGAGGGCACTGCTGCATTTCCTACCTATTTTCAGTTCATTCTGCCTTGCAGAACTGAGCTCTGGCCGTAGCTGTCAGGGGATAACAAATTCAAATTATGATGCAGGCTCACTTCCAGTCGGAGACACAATTTGTCTGGCTGGTTTTGGGGTTTTTCTTCAACAGCCTTTCAGCAGCCCTGTTTCCTTTCCCAGTCCCACAGGAAGGCTGTACCAGCCTCAGTGCCTCAGGTAATGCCTGGATGTTCTGTGTGCAAGATCCCTGGGCTGGGCTCTTGTGTTTTGCAAGTTTTTGCTCTCCTGAGAGGCTCCACTCAAAAGAAATCATTGGTGTTTTGGAACAACCTTCTCTCCTGAACACCAAACTGCTTGGCTACCATTCTAAAGAGAGATTTAAATATTTTTGGACACATTCATTCCTTGAACCTGTATTCTATTCCTACTTCTCTTGTTTTACATCAGGGATAATCCTGAGTTAATGCCAAGACAAAGAAGCACAGTCTCCCCAAATTCAGGCTGTGCCCTGTCTCCTATCACAGGAAAACATCCAATTTGGTTGAAATCAATGTTTATTTCTAAGGAAAGCAACAACAACTTCAGAGCCATCAAGACCCTCATGCAGTATTCATTATTAGTAAGTATTCAGGTCAGCAGTGACAGAAGAAAACCCCACCTCCTTTGAAGCTCCCAACTTCAGTCCCCCAAGCCAATATAAAAATCTCATTTAGCAGTGTTTGGCTGTGTGACGAACTGGGGGGACTTGTCTAACCATGATTTATGAATTCCATTGTGCTTTTATGAACTACCTATACTCTTATATCTTGTGACTCCCTTTTATTGTATTGGGCCTTATGGTTCTTATGCTAAGGACACCAGAGAATAGTTTTGGTACATCAGCTCTTAAATAATTGATAGTTAAGGACTACAAGTTGCTGAATAGACCTGTCTGGGGAGAACAAACGACCTGTGGCACTCAAGAAAAACCAGTTTTCTCCAATTTCCTTGCAGAGCCCTGGGATTTGAAAGGTTGTGCTTTAGCCAGAAGCAAAACAAACATGAGATATTAGCGAGGATTCTGAAAAACACAGTCTGAGTCACTCACTGAAGGGCCTTGGAATGCCAGTCCACTCAGCAAAGAGTGGTTTCAGTGCTCAGCTCTGATTGCTGACTCAGAGCAAAGCTGGGCTTCACCCACACCAGCTCCAGCTGAACTGCCCCACCTCAGTTTCATCAGCAAAGTCATAAGTGAAAAAGTGTTTTTAGAACAAAGCCAGAGCAGCAAAACCCCCACAATAATTAGAAACTCAATCTGACCACCTGCAATCAAGAATGTGCTCATCTTTCATTCCCAAACTTGTCAGAGATGCAGTCGAAGCAAGGCCAGAAAGGTCCAGCCACTACAAGTGACAGAGGGTAAAGGGCTTTAAAAACTGCTGGAGTGTGGTTCTGCTGGACTGGCTGTGTGAGGGGACTTCCATGGTTAAATAAACAAATAATATTTCCTTGCTGACAATTTATACAGGATTTTATGTTCCTAACGAGATCTCCGAGCCCTCCAGTCAGCTCCTGGAAGGGGCTGAGCTGACAGTACAAAGGCAGAGCAGCAGCACAAAACAGAGCATGAATGATAAAACAGAGCTTGAAGCAGTGGATGGGTTTGGCACAAGCATCTCCTCCGTGAGGGAACGTTCTTCTGTGCAAACTTAGCCAAGAGCTTTTCATTTCAGCAAAATGGGCCCATCTCTAACATCTCTATTTTCTCCTCTGTACTGCGATTGTTTTGCCTCTCAAAACAACAACAAGAAAAATCTCTTCTTACAGTTTAACTGGTTCCACAAAGGTAATTTTGGTTTGTAAACAGGAGGATTTGCCATGTTACAAGAACATAAAGAATCCTGAGGTTTAAGAGAGATCCGCACTGGGGTTTTGTGTAAGCTGTGCAGACACAAGAGAGACCCAGAGATGTGATCCCAGGAAAAACATTCTCAGTGGAGAGAATCCCACTGATCTCAATCCCACACAGAGTAAATGAAGGGTTTTGTCAGACTCCCAAGACAGAGAACAGAGAACAGGACAGTTGGGCTCTTGAAATGGATATGCCTGTCTACCAGGGAAATGTATTCCCACTGCAGAGAAGCTGGAGAATCTTGGAATCACAGAATGGTCTGGATTGGAAGAAACCCTAAAGGCCATCCATTCCCACCCCCTGCCATGGGCAGGGACACCTTCCACTGTCCCAGGCTGCTCCAAGCCCTGTCCAGCCTGGCCTTGGGCACTGCCAGGGATCCAGGGGCAGCCACAGTGGGTCTGTTGGAAGTGTTGTAGTAGGACAAAAGTTTGTCAACTTTCACACACTTCTTACCCTGTTCTGTCTGAACATTGCAAATATTCCAAGAAAAAGCCAAAACAAACAGGGCTGGGCCTTGTTATCCCAACTGATAACCTGAGCTAAATAAAACGTTTGTAATACATAATTCTGGGAGGTTTTCTTAGATCTGCTGCAGCATTCCTGTGGGAAGGCTGTAGGCAAGACAGAACTGCATCTGTATGTGTAATTGTGTCTTGTGTAACAGATAAACAAGAAAGGTCTACCCAAAAAATAAACCCTATTTTCTTATAACAGCATGTTAACAACTAAAGCAGCCAGCACTTCGTGAGGAAAACAGCTGAGAGTTGTTATTTAAATAATCTCAAAAGTAGAAGCTTTGGAGGGGGTTAAAACCCACAAGATTTAAAAAAACCAAAACTATCAAGACAAGAATCTAAAATGATTTCTGCAAACACCTTTTAGATCATATTATGAGTTCCACAAACAGGATTAATTTAGGATGCTTATTTTTAACAGTTCCTTTGTGTAGCAAAATTCAGATGATGAAGTGGTGGAAAACTAAATATGAATAGCAAATAACGATTGGGAAAGGACATAAAGATGCATTTAATAGTGAGGGAACATTTAAAAATAGTAAGTTAAGACAGACATCTGCACAAAACTCTGTGCAGGGTGACATCAGCTGCCACTAGAAAGGGTGAGATAATCTGAAGTTATTTATACTCCATAAAATGACTGCTATTTTGAGACAATTTTAGGGGAAATATATGCCAGCGTTGGTTTACAGTGACTTTGTTTTGGTTGTGTCAGATAATTCCTGCAGATGTAACGACGTCTGCTGGAAACATTCCTGTTCCTGTGCTGCTGCTGAATACCTGAGCTGTGACTCAGGGAGCAAATGGGATCTGTCAGAACTAAAAAATAGTTCTTCCTAAAAGAAGCAGGAATAGCTGAATAAAATGATGGACTACTGAAGAATTTGATCATCCTGCTTCATTGGGATATGACTGACTCATGGACTCCTAACCATTATTCCTCCAGAATTCGAAACAGAGAACTCACATCCCACGTAGAGCTGTGGGTGAGTTTAGCACTTATTTACCACAAGGGGTGATTTTACTTCCAATTTCCAACACCAGTTAGCCCAGCAGAGTAAGTTTCCCCTTTTAACTAAGATCCCACGAGAGCAATTAGTAAATAACCCCTCCTTTCACACCCAAACGTGAGCAGAGACACCGAGGTCATGGCAGAGATGCCTCCTGTTCCTCTCAATTTGAGCAATTATTAAAGCAAGCACAGGCAGGGGTGTTCTGGCCTCTGGAAAGTGAATGGAGTTTTGATCCTGCCTTGCAGCTCGCTGCAGAGCTGTGCCTCGAGCTCTGTGTGCTGAGCTGTGCCTCGCAGCACAAAGGGAAGCAAACAGTGCCGGCTCTGCACCGCGGTGAGAGGAATCCTGGCTGCCCAGCTGAGCTTTTCTTCAGCCTGGCAACGCAGACTCCATCCTAATGAGAGCAGGTATGGCCACGGACAGAACATCTCCCATTCATCACGCCCCAGCCAGGGTCTGGCTGTGATTTTTGTGGCTGTAACTCATGCCCAGCAAGCTGGTTCCACTCGGGAGCCACGGAGCTGGCAATCAATTCCCCGCTGTGATTTGGGTTGAGAGCCGCGTCTAAAAAGGAAAGCACTAATATATTACAAGTACGTCCTAAATCTGTTCAGAAGGGCTGACAGATCACATTAGAACATGTGCCCTTAAGCTCTGGGTGACGTGGCAAGTGACTTGTGATACATGATACCACTATTGACCTTTGAATTGGACAATTTATAAGAGAAAAAAAGCAGGCTCTTTTTGCCATGCATGTAAGCTGAACCAAAGCGGGGAAAGCTTCATGCTGACACCATCAGGAAAGTTGTCTGTGAAGCTAAAAGTTCAAATTACTATCAGGGAAGTCACACACAATATTAAAACAACTTCTATCATTCTTTTGTTGCCTGCAATTTTAATTTCTGTGTATTCCATACGGATGAACTGCAGTGACCGAGTTCCCAAGAATCACAGAATACGCACGTCAATGCCACAGGATTTTTCTGATGGAATGGTCAATGCTGCTTTGAAGGTTGTCCTCCAGAAGAAAACATTACCTGTGACATAAGAATTTTGTTTACTGCAATGAATATTTAGTGTTAAGTGAAAGAAAGAAGAGTCAGGAATGAACTCTTGGGAAGTTCTTATCCTGAAGGTGAATTTCTTCCTGGTGAACTTTTCAGTGCTGGGTTTATGGCTGAATTTGATATCTTAAAGGCCTTTCCCAACCATATCAGTTCTGTGATTCCAGTCCCTCACAGCTCGTTTGGGGGAATACTGCACAGAAAAAGCAAACACAATATTTACCACAATAAGCAGTTTTTATGGATCTCCTCATTCTTTCCAATTATTATGCACCAAGGGCTGTGTTTTAATTCACATTTCTGCACTGAGGCAAACCATCTGCCTGGAAGAACAGATGAGCCATCTGGAGACTGTCTTGGAGTGAGGGTTCAGCTCTGTGGCCATGGGGGGAACCTGGTGGCCTGACCACCTTCTCCAGGGGCCCAAGTGACCATCCAGCACTGCCTCTTCCTGGAGAAGAGAGGAGCCAGACCAGAGGACACACAGATGGCACATTCACTGTGACCCAGATCTGGAATTCCAACACCAGGAGCAGCAGAGGAGACACGGAGCAGGTCCAGAGACATCCCAAGAGGCACCAGCAGGACCAGCAGCATCAGCTGGCAGGTGGCCTCTGGGCTGATCACTTTACAGAACATAACTGTGGTCTTGTTATGAGTCCAAGCAAATGGAGAGGCGTTCACTGAGAAATGCTTTGGGACAAAGAGTTCCATTTCAGCTTATTTTGAACCTCAGAATAGCAAACACTGGGCGATTATCTCTGATCTCATTTCAGCTCTATGCCCAAAACCAGAATCCAAGTGATTAGTGATGCTGGACTTGCTTCTGTCTCAGTTCTCATGGATGTAAAGTGGGAACAGCAGCACTGAGTTTCATCAGTGAAAGACTACTAAGGCATTAGCAGAACCAAGTGGCTGATTCAGGGTGTATTTTGAAGGCTGTGCACTCTTATCCTGCTTGGTCCCATTTTCAGCAGCAGCAAACTGGGACACATCCACCGAAATCAGGGAAGCCACAATAATTCTGCCCAGCTGAGCCCATGGCCTGTATTCCAGAAACACTGATTTGAGACCAGAGTCCAAGAAGTTAATCACACTTTGTTCTAGGGGGAAGCTGTGCTCCTGTCAAATTCCCTGTCTGCAGTGTTTTTACAGACCACTTCGAATTTTCTGTCTCAGTTTTCCTGGTTTTTAGAGCATAGTTTGTGAGCCTCTTGCAGATTTTTTTCTGCCTGCAGAGCCAGAAAGAGAAAAGGATTGCAGCGAGACTTCTCTCAGATTGGTCTTCCCTGGATTTAAAAGCCTTCAGGAAACATTTGAGGTAATCCAGAAAGATTGAAGAGTACAGATGTACCTCCCAGGATGCGAGGACTAATGCATGTAATAACTGTATTTCTTTAAAATGACTTTCTCAGGCAGAGTTAAAGGCATAGATGTAACTAAGGGATTGGACTCAGGCCAACTTGTAATGGCTCTGCTGTTTATCTTTTTTTTTTCCTTATCCCCCTCAGCAGAAACAGCAGAACAAGCATTTCACTAAGAGATTTAAGGTTTGCTTTCACTCCCTCCCTTACTCAGCCCTCCTGCCCCAAACATTGCTGGGTCATACAAATCAAAGCCTAAATTGCCTGAACCACAGCAGAACCACAAAACCCACTGCTTCAGCTATTTTTACTTTCTCTCTCTGCTAGGAAGAAAGAGAAGATAGATAAGACAAAGTATTCATCAATATTTTAGTATTAATATATCAGAGTAGGAAGAGTAAAAAATTGTGGGTTATACAGAGTGCGATTTAGCAGCGGCCACTCTGTCACCAAGGTGACCGAGATTTGTCTTACATAGAAGTTATTTTCTTAACGTTTTTATCAAGAGTCTGTGGAGCAGACCCTGAAAAGAGTGGGGATTGTGAGGTTTTTTCACTGTTTTTCATATAAACACATGTTTTGCTGCTTAGGCACCTCTGCTGTGCTTAGCTGTACTCACAACGGGGGGATGAAAGGGGGCCCTACAACCTCTTTTCAGTCCCTATTAAACCCATAAGGAGTAAAGTTCCTCATACAAACAATGAAATACCTACACAGAGCTCAGAAGAAAGTTTGGAACTCTTGTTATGGATGTTTTAAATTGTTCAAGGATGACACCACCTGCTTCTGCCCCTGTCCTGGAAAACACCGCCCTGAGAGACAACCCCCATGCAAAGCACACCTGACATCCCATGGAAAGGGAAAATGTCTCACTCAGCACGTGGGACAGGGTGGAAAAACAAGTGTGTGGCTTTCCCACCTCTGGATTTTATCCATTTCTGATGTTCAGGACTTTCCCAGCCAGCAAACTGCTATACCAACCTTTAGAACCCTAATTTACAGGATATTTAGATATATATTTCAGATATATGGCTAAAAAGCCTCAAAAGCCAAGCTCAGAAGTGATTCCATGCTACTTTTCCTACTGTTCTCATTCCAGTCTCCACTAAGACAGTACAGCAGCAGCCTCTGAGCCCTGGCTGGTTTTTTCCTACTCTCTTTATCCATGTGATTCCAGCTTATTTCCCAGTGCCTGCCCCTGAGTTAAGTTCTGCTTTTTGAAACTCACACTGCAGAAAGCAAAATCTGGCCTCTTTCCATCACCTCCCAAAGTAATTTTCAAGGTTAACCACAGGAAAGGCAGGTGAATTATGTGGAAACCATCACATGCAAAGCCCTTTCTTTCAGGTGCTCCCCCTCACCCTGGCCATTTGCTCAGCGTGTGCTGTGGCACTGGACACTCACAGCACACTCCTGACCAGAAAATTGGTCAAAGAATTCGGATTTATGCAGTGCAGTAATAACCAGCTTCACAGCAAGGCTTGCACGGAGCAAATAAAGACGAAAACTCTCCTTGCCAAAATCTCTGGCAAACAAAACAACCCCGTAATAGAATCCTGCTTGTAAAAATGCTTCAGGGTGCCCGTGTTCCAGAGCTGGGAGCATAATAAATTAAGCAGTGGATGCCTAGGACAAAACCCTGTGGGATACCTGAGCCAACCCAACAGGTGGAGAAATTGAAAACAAATTGATAGCCTTGGGAGAGGAAATATTAGAACCAAGCAATTATAGTGCCAGACTGTCTGGGATGAAAGGCAGGGAGAGCCAGCAATGATTTGCATTGATGCAGCACCAGGAGTGGAGTGTGTCAGGTGATATCCCAGAGCTTTTCACAGCGCTGGAACAGCAGAGCACGCAACAGCTGGAGGTAAAGAGGGAAAAAAACAACCAGCATCAAAATCCAGACCCAAACAACAAAAGCTGGAGTGTGTCTGAAAGAAGGAGAGAGTGGTTTTGTCATGTGGGGGCAAAGAGGAGGCAGCTGGTTTGTTATCAGCCTCCGTGGTGCCTGTGCTCTGAGGAACTTGGGTAAACCCAGTTGTTCCCACAGCACCCCTGGAAATCCAGCCTTGCCCAATGGTTCTGTTCTCCAACACGAACCCATGAAGCAAAGGAAGGAGATCCCTGGTGACACTTGCTGCCCCTTCTCCTTGTTTTCATTATTCTGCCTCTGCACTCTCCCAGCCTGCATGGCTATCCCAGCTCTCCTCCTGGCTCAGTGCAGCACAAAGGGATATAAACCATTCATTTTAATTTTTATTCTGTATTTCCTGATGCCAACAGGCACTTCAGCCACTCTGCCCCCCCCGAAAGCTACACTTGGTGTACAGATTCTGCAGAATCAACTACTGACAGCTTGAAATTGTGACCTTTGGCTGAATACACCTTCCTGGGACAAATCTATAATTAACTGCAGCTCCAACCCCACTGCCAGCTTCTCTCTCAGTGGTATGTGCATCACTAAGGTTCAGAAAATGCCACACTCCATAACTGGCTGCTCAAGGGTCTATTATAGGAGAGAAAAGTGAGCCCATGACAAGTTTTCCCTAAGTTTTCCACTTTTCCCTGTGGACTAGAGCAACCCCAGGGCCTGGGTGTGGAATACAGGGGGTGTCACCTCAGCTCTGAGCTCCTGGCACAACCCATCCCTTGAAGGGAAGGGTGGCCTTGTGGTGGGAATGGGAGGAAATGGGGTGAGAACACCCCAGTTCAAGGCACAGAGAATCCCTGAGGTTGGAAAAGAACTCCAAGATCATCGAGTCCAACCCCCAACCATCTCTCCTAAGGAGTCAGGAGCTTGGCACAGGAAACACGAACACCACATTTCCCCAGGAAGATCTTCCTCACAGATGTAGTCTGAGGGCTTCGTGTTTTGCAAGCAGCTATCCCATGGAAAATGCCAGAGAAGCACTCTCTATAATTACAATTTCACCACTTGAAAAGCTTGGCTGTGTCATAGCAGTGGCTCAATTAAGTTGAAATGCAGGACTGCTCCTGATGGCGCAACGCTTGTGAGTAATATCATAAACCATTTGCTAGGCTGCTGGAAACATGCTGATTATGGGCACAAAGTACACTCTGTTTTCCTTCTGAGCACTGAGGCTCGACACATTCGCTCACGTGGGGAATCAGGACAGCTCCTGCCTTTTTTAATATGACTTTATGTCATTTATGCTTCACATCAAAACAGCTCCGCTCCAGGCGGCGCAGGAAGAGGAGCTTTGGGGAGCCTGCCGACTTCCCAGCAAAATCATCTCAGGTAGAACTGCCACAGCTCTCCCCAGCTGCTGGGAAAGTCAAGGCACTTGGTGGGACAGCAGAGAATGGAAATGAGGGAGCCAGGAAGCTCTTGGAGTCCTGCTGATTAGGCTGCACTAATTAGGAAGGCGTGGGATTTGGGTGGGTCTACACGAAACGTGACTGCAGACAAGATCTGATGGAACAGGCAACTTCTGCAAGGATTCCAGGGCATTCTCCTCTGCAGGGATTCCAAGGCATTCTCCTCTGCAGGGATTCCAAGGCATTCTCCTCTGCAGGGATTCCAAGGCATTCTCCTCTGCAGCTCCATGCAGGAGTGCAGGCAAAGAGCAGATAAGCATTTCTGGATAACACACTAAATACAAGAGCAGTCACCACATCGGCTGAGACAGGTGAATCAGGCCAAAGGGATGATTTAGAAACTACTCCTCATGTTACAGAGCTCCCGTGGAAGGACTGGATTCACCCTCTGCTGCTCCAGAAGCACAAGCCAAAGACGACAGAAAGAAGGAAGCTTTCATCTCCTTGCTTGCCCATGGAAGTAGAGGTTGCTTCCCTGTCTTCTGAGTGAAAGAGAAAACATTGGTCAGCTGCTTTTGTCAAACTTCAGATCCAGAAAAAGAAATCTAATAGTAAATTTTCACTGCCTGTTTTTCCAGGATGGAGTTGCTACATATCTATAAAAAGTAAGAGGCTTTGACTGAAGAATGCTTCCATTGTAAATGAGGATGATTCCCTTATTGTAAAGAATGTAAAAACAAGAGACTTTCAGAGCAGAGCTTTAAGAAAATGTTGTCTCTGGCTGATTTCTTGAAGCAGGCTCATTTTAGCTGCATTATTTGCCATGCCATGTAGCTGTGATGCTCAGCTATTACCTCTGGACTTAGACTCCAAATGTTGTGAAATTATACTTAGCATAAAACAACAACAATTACACGTCCTTACACTCAATGCCAACATTATTCTTCAGCTCAAATGCTCAGTGCTCTGAATCTGGGCTTCACACAAGGACACCTGAAGGTTTTATATTAAATATTTCCTAACCCTAAATGAGAACAGCGAGTGCTGCTCAGTAATGCCCCAAAGCCAAAATTTGACAGAGATCTACTTCATTTTGTACCGAAATGTTAACCCAGTGTCACACAACCCTCTGCACAGCCCAGCCACCAGTTCTGACAGCTCAGGGCAGCCTCTGAAAGCAGAGTTCCTGGCAGGCAGGACCCTGCACAAGATCTGCTGGTGCAGCTCAGTTTGGCATTGGCGTTATCCTTGACAAGATAAATCAGATTAAAATGTGCAAGTAGCCACTGGGTCTGGAGTTTGCTGAGAGTAAGAGAGTTCTGAACATGTTCATTTTGGCCACTCAGCTGGACAAGGGACCCTGGGGGAGCATAAGTCCACATTAAGCTGTTGTAAGGAGATATAAATCTCCTCTGACTGGATGGCCACTGGCCATTAAGTGGCTCCATAATAAATGTTAATCATTCTGGACCTGATGGAGGATTAAAAGAGTCAGACTTACTTTTGTGTTTGAAGCTGGGGAAGGCTGAGGATGCCCTGACATTGATCTGTGCAGGAGCCAAGTGGGTGCTGGGGTCTGAGGCAGGATTCACTCAGCCCAGAGCAGCTGCAGCGCTCCAAGAAACTGAGATTCCAATGATACCTAAACCCTTCCTAAAGCACATTCCTCGATTTTCCACATTCCAGCATCATGGGTGATATTTTAGCTCCATTTACAGATTTATTTTGGGTCATTCAGCACTGGAAAGCTCCCTTTAAGGCATGTCATGAGCTGTTTCAGGGACAGCAGTGTAGGAGAAATACGAGGTGGGGGTGATTTAATGCCCTTCAAGCATTAGATTCCATTCATTAGATTCCATTCATACTGCCTCCTTTTCCTGCCATAATTATCCCAAAGTTTTATGAAGCAGCAAGTGACTGAGCACAAAAAAAAAATCATCCTCCTGGTCTTTTATGCTTGTAAAAATATGCAATTAAGGTGATGTTTTCATTCACTTCATTATTTGCCTTGTTTATGGAATGTAATCTCTCAGACCCCTCTTTGGGTGGGACTTTATATTTCTGCAGTGGCAATCACCCGAAGTCTGGCACTCCCAGAAAACTCCCTTCCCACCTGTAATCAGCAATTCTGCTGCTTTTGGCCGCTTAGTTTCTCCATTTCAATTATTTCCAAGCCTTTATGCACAGTGTACCCACAAGGAAGGGGGATGTTAATGTGAGCCATGTATTTATAACCACTTTGCTTCAGCTTGCAAGTGACAAATACTCCTTGTTTCTAACATTCCCTCGAGCCTTCTGCAGAGTGTGATTTCTTATTTTATATGTAAAAACCTCAATCTCTGTTCTTCTACAGTTCCCAATGAATCTCTCTAGATTTTAACACAGACATGAACACACATAAAATTGCCAGTCCAAAGCTGGAGGCAAAAAAATTGAATTTATTGATAAATGGTGCTAACTAGATTTGACATTTGACCAAACTTGTTAAAACAATCAGAATATCTGATATCATTAAACCTAATAAAGATGAATTACCCAGGATTATAAATTATACCATGCACCCTAAGATTTATCTTCAGCATAATGGTACTAAACTAAGCTGCCTTGAGGTACTCTAAGCATGGTCTTGTGTCCAAACTAACAGCTACTGCAAACACATTTAAAGGCTAAAAATTAAAGTTGCATGAACTCATCTTTTTACTAATTCTGGGATCTTGCAGCATTGAAAAACAAAACAGGTTGGAATCATTCAAGAATCCAGAGTTTTACTTTTAACTAAGATACTGTGTCTCAAAAAACTCTGAAAAGAAACCATGAACAAACAGATTTCTGTAATATAGGACCACATGGATGTGAAGAGAATTCCCACTTCCTGCTCAAATTCAAGAGGAGTTTGTTCTGTTAGGGGAAAAAAGGTTTGTCCCAGCTGAACCAGGCAATGTCTCAAGGAAAGGGAGAGCAACCCTTTAATTCTGGTTCAGCATTCCTGGAGATGGCTGCAAGGAATCCAGGGAATAATGAAAGGTCTCGCTCATAAAACTCCTGAGGCAGCAGGCAAAGGCCCCTCATGTCTCAATCATCTGAAGACCAACTTCCCTGTGTGCCTCACAGAAAATTCCATACATCAACTCCTCCGAAATAAGAGATGAGAATCCACACCTGGAATAACAGGAATGGGACTGAATCATAAAATCTGCCCAGATCTGGATGAAAAGCAGAAGGGCTGAGCTGGACATTGGAAGGGAGCCACTGGAAAGGTGCTGGCAGAGGCCACAGCTCTGGGGACAAAGTTCCCAGTGCGGGATGAGGTTGGAATGAGGAAGTCTGGAAAAGCTGGGTGGGTGGCAAGGACCCACCAAGCAGCAGAGGGGTTTCTGCAGGCCCTGCTCAGCTCTGTTCTCTCCACACAAACTCTTAGTTCTGCTTTCCTTCCTCTCACCCTTTATGTGAAATTTCCTATTAGGGAATAAATTTGCACAGAATCCAGGCCTTTGTTTTATTGGAATCTCTCAGTGGTTTATCCCTTGCAGAAGTGATAATCCTGTCTTTGTCATCAGCACCGTTTTGCCACAACCCAGTGCAATGTCACAAACGAGATTATGACTTCCCATAGAAAACAAACATCTGGATCCAATGAATCCCCATGGAACAAAGGCCCTGTTCTCATGCAGATCAGTTCAGTAATAAAAATTAAGAAAAACCCATAAATCCTCTGGAAATATGCTGTAATGGATGAGCAGAATTCCCTCTGGATAAAGGGAATTGTCACTGATGTTCCCATGCCACATCAGCCAGGAGATTTCAAAAGAGCAGATCTATTTTCATTGAAAGGTATCCATTTTAAATGAATTTAAGCCTTTTATTTGTGACTGCTGCCAAAAGCTTTGTGTCCTATGACAGCCATTTCCACTGAGCTTGATCAATTTGCATATAAAACTAATTGAAAAGAAAACATTTGGGGGCTTCTGTTTGTTAAAAAATAATAATCTTTTAAAATGACCACAGAATAGAAATATTCTCATGAAAATCCAAAATGTGAATTTTAAGAATTTTTTGTGATTTCTACTAAACAGATATCCCTAAAATAAACCATATTTTTTTTATTTTTAGAAAGGATTAAGAAATGTTTCCTTGGTATTTTCAGGGTGATTATTATGAAAGGGAATGGAAAGAGTTCCAGGGCCTCACCACTCTCCCAGGGAAGAGTTTCTTCCTGCTACCCCATCTAAATCTATCCCTCACCTTCATCATTAAGGAATGCACACCTCTATAGAGTGGATTTACAGTCTGTGCACACTCTTCCAAAGTTTCCACCAGCTCAGAGACAAACACAGCACACAGGCCATGAAAATCCAACGTTTTTTGGGGAGAGGTTTGCACTGAACTCCTTGTGATCAAACAAACCTGAATTTTCCATTTATTGGAACGCTCCCAATGTTTTCTGTGCCACAGCTCGAGCTCAGGCGCCTTCCCAGGAGCAGTGGGGATGGAAAGTGGTCTCAAAGAGGGAGCAGTCCAGGTAAAAGTCCCTCACCATCCCCTCCAAGACGTGCCTGTTCCCAGCCTGAACATGCACATGGAATCACAGAACCATTTAGGGTGGAAAAGGCCTTTAAGAACATAAAGCCCAACCACTGCCAAGCCCCCCATTAACCACGGCCCCAAGTACCACCTCCCCACATCTTTTAAACACCCAGCTCGGGGTGGTGGAACAACCCAAACCCACTCATCATGGGGAAAGCTGTCCGATTCATCCCCAGCAGAAAGGCTGAGTGTGAAACAATGATCAGTGCAGCGAGTTTACAAGCTTGTATTCAGCACTTACCAGCCTGCACGAACAGCTGAGGGAGCGGAGTCCTCCATAACCAGCTCGCCCTGGAATTTGCTCACAACAGCAGCGTTCTCTTTCCTCACTTTGACAACTCTCATTAAGGGCTGCCTTGCCTGCACCCCGTGCGGAAGGGCCGATGTGAGCTGCATGCTGATCCGCGCACGGAGCGCGCGCTGCAGGCTGCAGCTCTCAAATTCAGCCCAAACACGCCTGGAAAGAGAGGGAAGAGCATTGCAGGAAATTTTAAGGAGCAAGGGAAGCAGAAGTGGGATCCAGGAACTGCAGAGAGCATTAGGACGGACTCAGGAACATGGGAACAGCGTCGTGCAGTTCCCACTTCCTTCTCTCTTAAAACCTGTCTTTTCCAAGCAAAACTTTCAGCATGAAAAAGGACATTTGGAAGTGTTTTTTCTTAATATCCACTATGACTAATCCCACTAATACTCCATATATTAATATCTCATTACCTACCAGCTGTTCTCAAAAGATTCCACAAATCCCAAAGGTCCAAATGTGACTTCAGAGGTTAAGTCAGGAAAAGCGGGCACACAGCAGCTCATGCTTGACGCTCGTTGGGAATTTGGCCACAATTTGAAAAGAAAGTCTGAGTTTTGGGTATTTCTCAGCAGAGAACAGTCATTTGGCAGAACAGAGTGCTGATGAATGAAACCATAAAGGAAGAATAGCAGCTCTGGAAGATAAGGAGATAGTTCAATCAAATATTTCCATTGACTAAACATCTATTTAATGAATAAGAGCAATTAAGTGTTACTCTGACCTGCTCTTTTTTAAGTGACTAATGCATTTTATGAATAATTTAGTTTTCTTTTTAAGTGTATATGAAATCTGCATTTTCCATTTTGGTGATGTGCAAGGCAGCACACAGATCTGACAATTCTTGATTTGACAGAAAATACTGTTTTCTCAAGACCAACATACCCACAAACATAGATTATGTTTGGGAAATCCCTCATCAAAACTGTTCCAAGCAACAACACATCTGTTCTTATTTACAGACATAAAAAAGATGCAGCTCCCCATCAACAAGCAGAGTCATTAATTCTGATTTACTCTTTGCAGGCTCTGAAAGTGTTTTAGAGGCCACCCCCTCCCCATACACACAAACTCTGCCCCCCTCATTGTTTCAGAAAACCTTCAACTCTGGTTGCAGAAGCACCTGGGCCAAAATCTTCTTGCTGATATTTTCACCTCAGTAACTGAAGATATTGTTTATGCCTTTGAATTCAGTCTGGTTTGCATTTTAAAGTGGTGGGTTTTTTTGTGTACACAATTAATTGAGGGGGTTCAAACCACAGATTAATGGCTCCTCCAATTATGTCACAGCTTTGTGCAACTTGAAAGTGTTCACAGAAGAGCAAGGCAGATTTCACTGCCCAGAGCACTTGCACAGGTTCATCTCCAGCCTTGAATCCAAATGCCAAGTGCCAGAAACTCCCTCTGGGTATGAAACATGTGAATACTTTGTCTTTTTAAACAGCTGAGGGAATTTATTTTCATGCTTGGGAGATAATCAGGGTATCCCTGGCTCAGAATTTGGATGAGCCATTGCTTGTGAAGAGCTTTATGGTATTTTTAATGATCACCAATGATCAATGAGTGTTCTGCTTCAAGGCACAGCTCCAAGGAACAGCCACAAGCCCCTGCTGCCAACTCCTGACCTGATCCAGCACAGTCCTACACAGATGGCACGAGGGAGGAAAAGGTGAAACGGGACAATCAAAAATCATTCAGGTTGGAAAAGATCTCTAAGATTACTGAGTCCAAATGTCAACCCAGCACCACCAAGATGTTCACCACTAAACCATGTCCTCAAGTGGCATAACAAGACATTTTTTAAACACTTCCAGGGTGGGGACTCCACCACTTCCCTGGGCAGCCTGTTCCAGAGCCTGACAACACTTTCCAGGAAGATTTTTTTTTTCCTAATATCCAATCTGAACCTCCCTTGGCTCAACTTGAGACAGTTTTCTCCTGTCCTGTCACTAGGGAAAAGGGACTGACTGTCACCTCACTCCAGCCTCCTGTCAGGCAGTTGTAGAGGCCACATACTTGTGACCTTGTTCTCCCACCAGTGACACAAAGAGTCCATGGGTCAGGCAGTTCAAAGTGTTTGAGATGCAGACACTGAAGAATCAAAATGAACACAATTAGTGATGGGCACAGAGAAGGTGTTACTGGTATCTCTGTCCCACACTTTGGGAAAGGCAGGACATGGGTGTCTGCCCCATTAATTGGGCACGTGTTTAACTCTCTATGCCAGCTTTAACCCCCAAAACCCTGCATGGCTCCACATTAAGAGGAAGCAAAGAGCTTTACAATCCCAGTGGAAAGAGAAGCTGGGAATTTTCAGAGCCTGGAGCCTGCAAAGCAGCAGAACAAGGGCTTGGATTCATTAGACAAACGCAGCCTCCCCAGAGACAGCCCTGCATGGGAGTGCAGCAGGTCACAGCTCCATGTGACACCAACAAGGCAATGACTCAAATGCACTTCAAAGTGTGTAAATATTTGGGAGACTGGCAGGTATAGGAGAAATATTTACCATAAACAGGAGGAGGAATCAACCAGCGTGCCTGGAATGCTACCACAGCTTGCTGAGCTGGAGAGAAGGTGTTTAACCCTGGTGAGACACCTCTGTGGCATTGCTCTGCTCACCTCCTTAAGGTTCTACAGAACCCAAGGGCTTTACCAGCAGGTCACTCCTCCTAGTGACCCCTTTATCCCAGTCCAAGGCCAGGGCATTCCCAGCAAACACCTCGCTCTGTTTTTCCAAGTGTGAAGTTTCTGGCTGGGAACACACCAAGGCTTTTTGACAGCCCATCCCTTCCTCCCTCCTCTCCCAGGAACACCCTCCAGAAAGAACCCGACACAGCTCAGGCTGGCGCTGGAGGCACCTGGGCACTGTGAGGATTCACGCTCAGTGCCTTCCTGCAATTTGTGGGAATGTGCTCCCCATCTCCCCTGCATACTGATGGTGTGTTATGCAGAAGAGAGGGATGGCATGAAGTACAGTATTTTTGGATGATCAAGAGGAAAAATGAGGAGCAGAAATGCAATGGAAGATCCTTTCACCTGCCTGTGATCACGAAAATGTTGGTGAATGGTAACAGGAGTTTCTGCTCCAATACAAACCCCATGTAACTCTGCAGGGATGGCTCTCATTTCAAGGTTTTCTCATTTGTATGGCAGCAGCAATGATGGGAAGTGTCCCCAGCATATAAAATACAAGAAACAGGACTTAAAAGACCAGATTTACCTGACTTCTGTGACCTCTTACATTCCACTTAATATTTTTACCCATATTGCTTGGTCTAATCTAATAAGACAAACAATACTGGAAGAGATTTCCCATTTTTGTCCTTTTTTTTGGGAGATATTAAGCTGGAAGTAGTGCTGCTGGCCTTTAATAAAAGGTGAAAAGGCTGTAAACAACATTCACTCCACTGCAAGACACAGGAGAACTGAACTACCCAGCTCAGCTCTTCTGGAATAAAGTGTGAGTTAACTAATTTGACATACTGAGATATTTAATATATAATAGTTAGGTATTAGGCACTTATCTATCTTCTTAATGTATCCTTCCCTGTGAGGATGGTGAGGCCCTGGAAGTGTCCAAGGCCAGGCTGGATGGGGCTTGGAGCAGCCTGGGACAGTGGAAGGTGTCCCTGCCCATGGCAGGGGTGGAATGGGGTGAGATTTAAGCTTCTTCCAGCCCAAACCATTCTGGGATTCTATGATGATTTTATGAGACAGACATTGCATCCAAAGCTGCTCTTTTGTCCTGCTGGGAAGCTGGAATGCTGTAGGTAGTAAATACTGTACGCTTTTATGAGAGGATAACTAGGAAACAGCTTTTATTATTCCAATAAATACCATTTGCATTCAGACAGCACTAAATAATGTCCACAAACACACGAAAATAGAGTCACTGGCTGAGAGAGAGCTTGCAATGGAAAAGACAAGTTTTATTTACTTTTTAGAAACCTTTTAGTTCCTTAAAGCAGCAAAATATGATTTTGTAATTATTACCTTATGCTGTCCTGACATTTACATTACCATACAGTGCTGAAAGCCAGAAAATACCAACTGTTCTGCAGAGGATTTTGTTCTCTGCAGGGTAAAAATCTATTAACTGCATTCAGACCTGTATATATATTATAAAAACAAAAACAACAAAAAAACCCAAACAACTGGTGGATTGCAGGACTGGGAGAGCTTGGAGGCTGAACTCTATGTGGAGCTGCATATTATGGATCAATGAATAATGGTGGGATGGGAAGGGTTAAAGGGGTTTTATGAAGTCTCCTATTCCAGGGATAGGTGGCCTGGACTCAGGAACTGGGCTGAGAAGGGGATGGGAAAATGTAACAAAATTTAAGATACATTCCTGTTTTCCTGTATTTATTGGTGCAAAGGTCTGAGCATTCCTGGAAATGTGTGGAGATCTGTATAATGACCCCAAAAAACTGCACTGTTCCATATTAGCATCACTGCCTGAAGTGTATAAAACATGTCCATGAAATAGGATGATAAGGTGGAAATTAGAGACTGGGACTTATTCCAAACCCCTTTATATCCCAAGCAAGGTCTCAGCTCCAAGGGTCACCCAGAGCCCTGTTTCTACACAAAGATTTAATCAATCCCCTCCCAAACTCTGCACCTCCCTCAGCCTCCACTGCTCACAACAGTGACATTTAGCAGGGATTGGGAAGGGCTTAGAGCAGCACAAATTTTTCCAATTCTCACTGGACTGATGAATGGCTCCTGTAAAAGGTTAAATCTTCACTTTTCCTGCCCGTCAGAACCGCAGCATTTCCCAATCCAAACTGTGCCCTGAGCGCTCAGGGAGAAGGGTGAGAGCAGCAACAGCTCTTCCCTCACAGCAAAGGGACAGTCCCCAAAGCCCAGCCACCTTTAATCCACGCTGCCTTTAGCCTGGTGCTCTGCCTGCCTCTCATCTTCAGGCCGTGAGGATGGAAAAGGGATGGAACAGGTCAGTCCCATGCTGCCTCTCAGCTTTGCCCAGACCTTCACTGATGGCACTGGATGGGTGCTACCACCAATTAATTCATTTCTCAGCTGATGATGGGGGCCCAAATATCCACAGGGCAACCACTGGGGTCTCCAGAGGACTATTCCTTATGGCCAGAGGCTGGGAAGCACTGGGAGAGGTTGCCCAGCGAAGCTCTGGCTGCCCCCATCGCTGCAAGTGTCCAAGGCCAGGCTGGACAGGGCTTGCAGCAACCTGGGACAGTGGAAGGTGTCAGGGGGCGGGACCAGATGATCCTGAAGATCCTTCCAGCCCAAAGACTCCATGGGGAGACCTTCCTTGCACGAGAAAAGTGGCAATCAGCAGAGATGGGAGGAGGCCTTGGTCAGGCAATGGCTGCTCCAGCAGCTCGGGAAATTCCACAGCAGCAGCTCTGGATGAGGAATGTATTTCTGTACTCCACAGAACACCCTCAGTGGGAAGGAAGAGCTGGGCCAGGAGCTCATTCCCTACTCCCCCGACAGGCCAAAGCTGCCATTGCCTCGATCCTTGAGCTCCTGTCATGAGGAGGTGCAAGGCTGTACCTCTGTGTCCTCGACACCAAATGTGGCCAGGCAATGTGTGGCAGTTATCTTGAAATTAGAGAATAATTTAAGCTACAGCCCTGCCACTCCATCCTGCTCTGGAGAGGCCAGCACAGCCTCATTACAGATGAAAAACACAAATTAAGGTGTCTCCTCTCATTGACTGAAGAGTTTCCTTCAGCAGTAATTCAGAACAGAAACCTAATTTTTGTGCTCTGAATTTTCTGTGAAGGAGCCCTGTCCCCCTTCCCATCACTGTCTGCTCTGGTAGTAACGGGAAATTATCCATGTCACCCACATCAAGCATCTCAGGACATCAGATCTGCTTGTCCTCTTTGTTTCTGGATTAATTATTAGTTGGATAGTCAGAACAGTAAATTTTGATGCTCCACTATTTCCACAGCAGCCCAGTGCTAGAGAAATGGCTTCATTTTTAATTTAGAAGCAATACAGAACTTTTTGAAAACAAGGATAAATGAAATTTTCCTGAAATTTAAATCCCTAACTTAACAGAGAAAACTCCACTTCACAGGTAAAGATGATTTATGTAATTAAAAATACTCATGTACTATAAATAATCTTAATTTGCATGAGTATTAGGTCATTTTTATGTAATTAGCCAAAGCAGAAGGTTTTTTGTCAATTAAACTAATTGTTTTTCACACTAGGTGTAGACTGAATATTGATCTTTTTTATTCAGCTCACTTACATAAGCAAATGAGCTCTAATTGCATCCTTACCACATCATTACTCAGTTATTGTAAATTACAGAACATAGATTCTCTCACACAATAACACTTTCTTCGTGCTATTGCTGTTGAAGAGATGCTGCTTAATTTGGAAACTTCAAACTCTGCTTTCCATCTGTCGATTTCGGATAAATCTGCATCATAGAGTTTGTCTCCTTAGTAGCTAAGATAACATTCTAGCAGAGTTTTAGAGGGATAAAGGAAATGCCCAAAACAACACCTGTGTCCTTCAAAAACCAGTCAGAAGAGAGATCAGACAAGCAATGACAGCTCTCACGTACCAGTAACGACAGGACTTTTAGATTTAATAACATTAATCTCAACTTTGCAAAGAATTTGTGCTCTTGGATTAAGGAAGGTTCAAAAAACCAAGAATTTTCACAGGTTTAGATGCGAGATTTTTGCCTTTGTTGATGCTTTTTTCGTTGTTGGTTGGGTTTTCTATAGTTTTGATTGGTTGGTTGGTTTTCAATGCTGTACATCGGGGCAGGGGAGTGAAAATTGTCATGTTTCACCTGTGGCAAATTCCAGACTCTCAACAGCTTTACTGGGTGTTCCACTTCACACTGGCTGTTTTTACTATGATGGGATAGAAAAATGATAATCTGTGCCTGATCCTCACCTTGGCCCCAGCCCAGAGCACTGAGTGCCATGTCCAGCCCTTCCTTGGGCACCTCCAGGGATGGGGACTCCAAACCTCCCCAGGCAGCCCCTTCCAGGGCCTTCCATGAAGAAATTCCTCCTGATATCCAGCCTGAACCTTCCCTGGCACAGCTTGAGCCGCTCATCACCAGGACATTTGTTCTTCGAGCACCTCAGCTGCTGTGCTGAAGCTGCAACAGCCCCAGTCAGCCCCCAGAGCTCATTCAACCACGGGGCTAATTCGTGCATTCTATCC